>PVJX010010020.1:0-58662 GCA_004027295.1 Dolichotis patagonum
TGAAGAGACAGATCTCAATGCAGAAAAATCTATACTTTCTCCCAGCTCCTGGATCACAGCATGAGAAAAAAAGATCAAATCTACAAAGACACTGTTAAGAAGGTGATTGCAGAGGCCTCCAGGGAGATGGGCACCAATGGAATAGAGCAGTGAATGCTGTGCTCCACAGCAGCTGGTGAGAGGTATGTGACCGTGGTGCCCCCTGGAGATAGTGATTTGTTAGAAAGCCATTTTAGGGGGGGACCAACAGAATCAGGAACTCAGAGCAGCTGTGTGTTGGCGTCATCTCAGAGCTTTCATTATTAAAAACTTTCAGAGACGAGGTAAGGGACAAACACAGGAGATGTCCAGGGAGCTGTGAGCAGGCTGACAAGACACCCAGCACATTACAAATTAACACAAGACCCACCCCTGTGACCAGAGGCCAGGATCACCCTGAACTGTGGAACTGAAAGTACCAGAATCCAGCCCTAATCCTACTGTAGGCTTCATGGAATTGTCCGGCACAAATTTGGGCTCTGGCTGCCTCCTTAGAATGCCTGTGAGAGCAGAGTCACAGCTTGAATTGGACACTACCACAAAACTGTAGACCCCAGAAGATAACCACAGGCTTGAACCACAGAGAAATTTTTAGAGTTTTTTTGTTTGTTTGTTTTATTATTGTTTTGTTTTTTCATGAATGCAAACATTGTCTATAGTTTTTTGTTGTTGTGTTTTTTTCATTCTTCTTTTTTCCTCCTGTCTTCTTTACCAGTTTCCCTTTGTTGCTTCTAAACGCTCTCTTTTCTTATATTTCTCTATTTTTTCCTCTGATCCCTTTTTAAATTTTCTTCACTTAAGGTAAAATTGTTGTAATTGAATGGATATTTACTGTATATAATTTTCTTATTTCTCTTAGATTTTGTTACATAGCTATAAATCTAGTAACTATGTTTAAAGGTAACACATTAATAGTTATCACAATTTGTCATTTTCCAGCCTGTGCTTGATGCTGTTGTTACTACTGATTGTACTTTTTTAGCCAAAGTGGCCTAGATGTTGTGATTAATTGATCTTTGTATGCCAATACCTACATTGCCTAAGGATCATAAATAATATTATAAGACCAGCACCAAAGAACTGAGTACTAGGCCAAACAGGTAGCAACTTTTCATCTCTAATAAACTGAAGAGGCTGGATCCTAGGACAGACTCAAAAACCAAAAGCCAGCTACGCCTGGAAGACATCTCTGAAATGTAGTTATTTCCTAAGAGGTCTTCATACTAGTAACAAAGCTACGTACCATAAGAAATTTACAAGCCTCAATGCAGAACATAAACACAATTGGTAACTTAGTTTATGAGATTAACCATTTGCATGATTTTGGTCACATGTTAACCTCATAGGGAAACTTTATTTGGTTCTCATCCAGTTTGGGTTTTTATCAGAATCCTGAAAAGAAAGTACCTTGGTTCACAAACTCAATTCTCTCCATGATACCAGTTGAAAACCAAACTGAATGAGAAATGAATCAAATTTCCCCATAAGGTCAACACTGAACCTAACCATTGAATTTCATTCAGTTCTCATTCAATTCACTTTGAAACAAGAACCATGGAAAGAATCAAGTTTGTGAACCGAGGTACTTCTTAGAATTGGAAAGAAAGAAAAAAAGAAAGAACATGGAAGTAAGATGCAACCCATAACTCTCAACTCATTCAAGGTAAATCAAGGGGTCATTGAGGTAGAGGAAATCAAAAGCTACCCAGATGAATTTTATGCAATGATAGCAGTGGAAGTAACTAAATAGATCAGAAGTACCTTGACAAAAACAAAGCAGAGATAATTAAATAAATGGTAGCTATAATGAAGGAAATGATTAGTGAATCTGGAGTAGATTTGGAAAAAAAATAGAAGATATTAGGAAAGACATGGAAACCATGAATGCATAACATAGAAAAGAACTGGATTCCATAAAACAGATTCAAACAGAAATCCAAAGGATTAAAAAGTCTCCAGAAAGTATATACAGCAGAGTCAACCAATGCAAAGCTAGAATATCAGATCTAGCACAATGAGTTGTCATTGCTGATCATCAAATGAAAGATTTCCTAAAAATAGAAAGGGACCACAAGAAAACCAATCCAATAGCTGCTAGATGATGCAAAGAAGACTAACATTAGATTAATTGGAATCAATGAAGAATCATAAGATAGCAAAAAGGGCATTAAAAATCTGTTCACAGAAATAATAGCAGAAAACTTTCCACACATAGAAAAAGAATTTAAGACACAGATAAGTGAGTCGTCTAGAACTCCAAATATTCATGATCATAAAAAGTACACTAAGGCATATTACTAGGCAAGATTCCAGAAATTCAATATAAGAATAGAATACTAAATCTGAGAGAAAAATAAAACAAATCACAAAGGAAAATCCATTGGAATCACTGCAGTTTTCTCAATTCAAGTACTTAAGTCGAGGAGAGCTTGGAGTGAAGTATTTCAAGCTCCTAAAAGAAAATTACCTTTAAGCCAGATCGATGTACCCCACAAAATTATCTTTCAAACTTGATAGAGAAATAAGAAACTTCCAAACAATAGACAATATATTAACCACTGTTAATCTCCTATTGTTTTGTTTTGAAATTCTATACCATTGTTTTTATTCTTTGGTTATTTTTAAAAAAGATTATACAATATGACCAAGTAGGATTCATCCTACTCTGATTCAACATATGCCAATCAATAAACATACCATATGAACCAAGAACAAAAACCAAATGTTTATCTTAATAGACACATTAGCAGTTGACAATGTCCAACACCCATTCATGATAAAAATCCAACAGAAAGTTGGAATACAAGGTCTTTATCTCAATGTGATAAAAGCCATCTATGACAAACCAACAGCCAACATCATACTAAATGGGCAAAGCTTTCATTCTAAAATCAGGAACAAGAAAAGGATGCCCACTATCACTACTCCTGTTCAATATAATTCTGGAAATATTAACCAGAGGAATTAGACAAGAGAAAAAAATAAAAGCAGTATAAACAAGAAAGGAAGAAGTTAAATTATCATTATTTGCTGGAAACATGATACTCTATGTAGAAGGCCTCAAAAACTCCACAAAAGACTCCTAGAATTAATAAATTCTGCAGCATAGCAAGATACAAAGTCAACCCTCAGAAAAATCAATAGCATTCTTATATATGAAAAACAAACTCAGTGAGAGAGAAATTAGGAAACCAGCACCTTTCACAATAACTTCTTGAAAAATGAAATAACAACATTTATTTCAAAGGAAGTGCAACAAAGGAAGTGAAAACTACAGTACTCTGAAAAAAAGTATAGCAAAGACAATTGCTGAACATGGGAAGGTATTCCTTTTTCTTGGGAGAACCAATATAGTGAAAATAGCCACACTTTCAAAACTATTATACAGATGTAGTACAATCCCAATCAAAATATCAATAGCATACCTTACAGAACTAGAGAAAACAATCTTAAAATTCATTTGGGACAAGAACAGCATAAGCAATTCTGGACAAAAGGAGCAAACAAAACATGGGGCAGTATAATCTCCAATTTGAAATTATATTGTAAAGCTACTATGATAAAACAGCATGGCACTGGAAAAAAGAAAAGCAAACCTGAGGATCAGTGTAACAAATAAAAGATGAAGAACCAACTCCATGTGCACTCAGCTACTTTATACTGGATAAAGGGTAAAACATCTTCACTAAATAATTGGTGCTGGGAAAACTAGCTTTCCACATGCCAAAAATTGAACCTAGACCTATTTCTCCCACCATGTACTAAACTTATATTGAAATGGATAAAAGATTTAAATACAGTGATATCTTGGTTCATGAACATTTCTGTTTGTGAATATTCAATGCACTAACAGAAGTGTTCAGCAAAATTTTTCTTCCATTCATGAACTCCACATCAGGTGATGAACACAACCTCAGCCTACTTCCCCAGAATTATGGAAAAAATTGTTCATGAGTCAAAAAAATCACTGTATTAACACAGAAACACTAGATCTTCTGGAAGATAGGATAAGTAAAATGTTTGAAGATATATGGGTATGCAAAAGATTAGGGTTTTATGAACAAAACCCTAATCACATAGGGAATATTACAAAGTATCAACAGCTGGTGTCTTATCTTACTAAAAAGCTTTTGCACAGTAAAATAATAATAACAACAATAATAATAATAAATAAAACAGAGTGAAGAGAAAATCCATAGACTGGTAAAAAATAATTTAGCAGTTACTCATCAGACAAAGGACTAATATCTAGAATATATAAAGAACTCAAAACAATGAGACCTCCCAAATTTAAAGATCCAGTTCACAATAGGCATCTGAAATTAATAGACATTTCTCAGGTTAAAAAGGACAAACAGCAAATAAATATACGAAAAAATGCTCAACATCACTGGTCATTCAAGAAATGCAAATTAAAACAGCACTGAGATTCTGTTTAACTTCAGCAAGAATGACTATGATCAAGAAATCAACCAAGAACAAATGTTGATGAGGCTGTGGGGAAAAAGGAATACTTATCTATTGCTGGTCAGGGAGTAAACTGGTACAACCACTATAGAAATCTCAAAAAACTAAAACTAGACATTCTATTTCACCTAGTTGTTCCCCTCCTAGGAATCTTTCCCAAAGAGTTAAAAGTATCATACTACAATGATATATCTATATCCATGTTTGTATAAGTAAAATTTATAACAGCTAAATCTCAGAAACAGTCCATTTGCTCATCAACAGATGAGTAGATAAAGAAAATGTGGTATTTATAAACAATAGAGTACCACTCTGCCTTAAAAAAGGATAAACTTGAGTCATTTGTTGGAAAATGGATGCACCTTGAGACGATAATCTTACGTGGAATGAATTGAAAACTCAAATTTAAAAATCAAGAGAGAGAGACGATAAAAAATTTTCAGAACTGTTTTTGGAAGTGGTACGAATGATAGGATAACTGCGTTTGATGTGAGAGAAAGTATCTTAGGAAAATTTATGGCAATGTGTTTTAGTGTAGTAAATTTTAAAATTCATCATATTTTTTAATCACATCTCATATTTAGGTCTCTTTTAAACAATCCAGAATGGTCTCATATCAATATCTTTAATTTGATTATATCTATGAAGACTGTTTAACAAATAAAGCCACACTCATGATTCTAAGGTTAGGGCATAGATGGGCCACACTCATGATTCTAAGGTTAGGGCATAGATGGGCATAGGTGGAGGGGGGCGCATTCAACTACTGCATTGGAATGGACTGAGAAGTCAACACAGTAGCCCTGCCATGACCTGCGGCTGAATCTCGCAATGTGACTTCCCTTGTCTGGACTCTGCACATCAATGCTTGTTCTTTAACTATGGTAGCTGAGACTTTCCCTAAAATGTTTGTGTGAAGTTAAGTCTGTCCTGACCAAGAAGCCAAGCTCTTTTGTAGTGCTGCAGTCTGGACTCACAGTCTCTGATTCTGACAGCCCTCATTATTTTCCTTTTCTTTGTCTTCCTCTTCTTCCCTGTCTTCTCCTGCTCTTTTTTGTTTCCTTTTTTTGGAGTAGGACTTTCTGCTCTTTAGTCCCCTTCTCCTGACCTCATGTACTCCCAGCAGTGTCCTCTTCATTCTTTTGTACAGTTCCTTGGCAAGGCCAGCCTCAAGGCTCACTAACTCAATGATTCTGAAGTTTCAGTGTGATTCAGAACCATTGGAGCTCTTACCCAAGCACACACTGTTGGGCTTCACCTCCTGGGTTTCATACTCCATAGATTTAGTGGGGGAAGCAAAGAGTTTACATTTTTATCCTGATTGATGTTAATGCTACAGGTTCTGAGATGAAATGAGGCCTGAGATTAACCCCATTCTTCTTGTCCTCCCAGTAGCTTTCCCTTCTTACTGTCATTCCATTGCCACATATACCTCACCTTCTTCCTTCATACCTTGCTGTCACTTCCTCAATCCCATCTCTAAACATTAGCTTTAATCCTACACCCATAGACTCCTACCTGAGCAGTTCATATCTGATGTTCAAAAACCTTTCCTCCATTTTCCCACACTCTTACTTATCTAAATCAAAGTTGAGGAAACTCAAGTAACTAGGGTGTACTTGGAAACCCTCAGAAAATGAGAAAATCTAATCTCAAGCAGAGGCAGAGCAGCTTCGGTGACAAATCAGACTTTAAATGGACTAATAAAGTAAGTAGTCTAGAGCTGGCTCCAGCCTGGAGGAAAAAGATCACAGAGAAAGCATCCAAGCCCATGTCCACCTACCCATCAGCCCATGCGCCTTGAGTCCTCACCAGACCCATGTGCCCCAAAGGACAGCAACTCAGTTCTCCAGGGTGAGCCTCCTGATGCCAGCCGACTGTCTTTCCAGGACATTGAGCAACACATGGTATTTCCAGCATTCATGCACTCCCCAACAGCCTGCAAAACATTTTCTCTAAGGAATTTCAACACATATAACTAGTGCTTTGTTCCAATGTGAATGAGGGCTTGTCTGGGTGCCAGTGTTTCACCATACGGGAGATTAGCAAACATGAGCTGAAGCCTCTTAGCAGACACATTTCAGCCTCAGTGAGCTTTCCTCATACTATGCACAAATGTCAAACCTCTCTAAAAAAAAGTGGGAGGGGATGCCAGTCCCACTTGTGGATCTCATTAATCTAGACAGTCTGCTGTTACAAACTCTTTTAATGTCAAGTATCCGCCATCAGTTTTGCTAAAGCTGCTTCGTGCTAAGCTTGGCTCTATACTGTTATCAGACCTCTGCTGATAGTGTATTGATGTTCAGAAGCTCCTCACACTTTCCCCTTATGCCCTCATAATTATAATTTTAGAAAGAAGAGATTGAGTGCTCATCCAAATAGTTCACGGATAGCTCTTATGTGCAGTTGTCTTCTACAGGAATGGTTTAGGGACCCAAGTGGATGGGAAGGTCTGACTTGGGACAGAGGTCATGGAACACAAAGGACTGGCTAAGGTTGGGCTGGCAGGTTTCTTCACAAAACAAGATTATCCCATATCTCGGTTCCTTGCCCTGTGGCTTCAGAAAGTTTCATTAAAATATCTGTATTATTTGGGAGGGTTCTCATAACAAAGAACTACAAACTGGGAGGTTTAAACAACAGAAGATATATTTCCTTAGAGTTCTTGGAAGCTAGAAGTTAAAATCACAGTATTAGCAGGCTTGGTCTCTTCTGAGGCCTTCTCCTTGGCTTACACATGGCTCCCTTCACCCTTTGCCTCCACACGATGAGCCTCCTCAATGCAGTTTACATGACGCACGCTGTGTGTGTGTCTTCCTGGTTTATCTGCATCTGTGTCCTAATCTCCACTTATAAGAATGCCAGTTATACTGGATCAGGATCCACCCATATGAACTCATTTTACCTAAACGACCCTAAATCCAAATACAGTTTTATTCTAAGGTACTGGGAGGCAGAAGTTCAACATATAAACGTGTGGAGAACACAGCTCAGCCTATGATAATGTTATCATGCATTAAAACCATTCACCACATTTCACTGCTTCTCAGACATGTTACTCCATGTTACTATCTGCAAATTCAGGCCCGGTCACAATCTATGGTGTTCAGCCTAATTGCAGGCATTTGTCTTTGTTAGCTAGCAGTACACAAAATGATGGGCAATGCCTTAACCTTAATAAATTGCAATAATCTTTGCAATATCCTACTGGGTTAGAGACTGATTTATTCCCATTTTGTAAATTAGAAAAGTAAGTTAGGGAGGCTGGTAAATGGTGGGCCTGGGTTTCACTCCAACAGACTGTCTCATGGCATTGCTGTGAAGATGACTGAGCTAGTGCCCATGAGGCACTTACAACAGTGAATGCAGCAGTGTACATGCACAATACTGTTATCAGTCATCATTCTTTATTTGGGGAAACAGGAAACAGCATGCATGCACCTGGTGCACCTAGCATGTACTCCTGACAGTAGTCATTCTCACAGTGACGTGTGACCTGTTGCTTCCACTTTGTAGGCAAACATTTTCAGTCTAACAAAATAGAGCTCAAGTTTACTCATATCTTCTTTCAACCTGAAAGCATGCTTTCCAGTCATCTACCTTTTACAAGCTTTGATTCAACATTGAAGAATTTTTTTTAAAAAAATGAGAACCTGAGGAAGGAGCACTGCAAGTTCAAGGCAGCCTGAACAATCTAGAGAGACCACAGGGGGCTGGAGGTGTGCCTCAGGGGTAGAGAACACCTGAGTTTTATCTTTGGTGCTGAAAAAAATAAGAAAAAGTTTCCTGTTTTTAAAGGGCTTGGTGTCAAGTTGGGGAAGAGGACAGATAGCAGGGGAAGTGCATACCTCCATGGTATGTGAAAAGTGCCACTGGGTGGGATGAGGAAGTGCTGTGAGTTTTAAAGGAGGACCTTTGATTTGGGCTGGGGGATCAGAAGGGTGGTGTATAAGAGGTGGAGGTACTTGAACTGGACTTAAATGATGGGAGTCTTAGTCCATTTTCTGTTGCTACACCAAACTATCTGAGCCTAGATAATTATGAAACAAAGTAGACATTTGTTTGGCTCACGGCTCTGGAGCCTGGGAAGCCCAAGAGCAAGGCTCTGTGTCTAGCAAGGGTCTTCTTACTGCATCATAACATGATGAGGATGTCACATAGTGGGGTGGTGGAGCAGAGTACCTCATCTCTCTTCCTCTTCTCAAGTCACTGGTGGTATCATGGGGGACTAACCCTCATGATCTCATCTAATCCAAGTTTCTCTCCAAAGGTCCCACTCCCAAATATCAACATAACTTGAGATTAAGTTTCTGGTTGATGAAGTTTTAAGAGACATATTAAAATTGTAGTACTCAATACTATTTCAAAAAGTAAGGCAAGTGCCAAAGAGGTAATTATAGTCAAACAACACAAAAATCTGGAATAGAGACTGCCTTGCGGGAAGTGATAGTCCAGTTTGAGAAAAGCTATGTTAGAAGAGTACTGGAAGATGCTTCTAGTAAGGCAGTGTTATGGATTGAATGCTTGTATTCCCACCAAATTTTTATGTTGAGGCAAAAATGAGGTGGTATTGGAGATGGCATGTTTTGAGGATATTTAGATGTGACAGTGAGGGTGCGGTCCCTTTGGTGGGGTTAGTGCCCTACTGAGGAGGGCAGAGTTCAGAGCTCTTGCTCTCTACTATATGAACATGCAATGCAAAAGTAGACCTTTGCAAGCCAGAAAGCAGCTCTTACCAGGATTCAAATCTGCCACTACCTGAATCTTGAACTTTTTGTCAAAGAACCATGAGGAATAAATGTCCTCTATTTAACATCTCAGTGTATGGTATTTGCAATGGTAGCCTAAGCTGACTCAGACAGCCATTTTGGGTCTAGCTTATTCGCGTATCTTGAGTGCTACAGAATTAATTTAAACTAATTGGAAAGCAAATTAATTCCTTAAAGGTTCAAAGTTTTGGGAGCAAAAACAATGGCTTATTCAAAATTATGAGTGGGAACATTCAACTGGACACAGAGAGGAACAACAACCCATTGAGAAGACAAACCACAGACTGAGACCAAGAAGGACTCATTGCTGTGGTCCAGGAGAAGGTTCCCAGTGAATTCTTGCTTGCCCAGTTTAGCATGGGAAGTCTCATTGCCCTCAGTGCAGGCAAAGCAGGATGATTACCCTGTTATCCTGAGGGAAAGAAGCCCCAAGCCTGACTGCAGGAAACACACAGGGAAACTTCACCAAAGTGGGAGATATTACAGAGGAACAACCTACCCATATGGTAATGGTCAGGTGAGAGAGGGATAGAGGATAGAAGGGAGTTAAAAACAATTCCATTTTTGAGCCTACTTGTTCAGGAAAAGAAATGGGGATGTCACAGAAGGGAGCTAGGTTTGGAGGTAAATAAAGAATTCCATTTCGGAAGCTCTGAATTTAGGTGATCTGGGGCCAGAGAGGCTGGGCTTGTGTGACCCTGGGACCAGTCAGAGCTGCTAAGGACAGACTCTAGAGCTGTCCCCTGGAAAAAACTCACCCCAGGCGGACTGGTAAAGAAAGGTACATCAAGAGAAAAGTCACAGTGCTCATGGCTTAAACCATGGCCCACAAACTTTACACAGGGAAGAATTGCTAAGGGAGCATGTATGCAAGTGTCTAAGTGTTACCCACACCAAATCAGAATATGAAGCCGCAGACTACATTTTTAGTATACTCTTCAAGTGATTCTTTTGAGAAAGTGAGAAGACAGTGATTTGCGAAACTCTGGTCTGCGGACGTGGGGGCCAAAGAGCAGTCAACGTGCCAGGCCCTCTCCCACCTCCTTCCTCTGTTGGATGCATTGTTTGCGCCTCATCTGCTGTGATGGTTGTAAGCCTTGGTTGATGAGGCCACTACCTCCCTACCTCCTTCTGCCCCTGGCTGCCCTATCTCCTAACACCCCTCAACCCCTCAGGTCTAGAGGTGCCCAACACCCTGCTTCCTTTCCACAGTGATTTATACCAGAATATCCATTTGGTTTATGAACAACTTCCTTCCCTTTTTCTACCCAATCCCCGAATTACCCCATTTTTTCCTGTCCCCCAGGCTTTTATCCAAGGGATCACTGTCACCTGAAGAATTCTGTGGGTTCATCCAACCAGGCCACCTGTTTGAGTCAATGTCAATCCCCTTCCGTCAGATGTCGCAGCCAAACAGAAAGGGTGGCTCAGAGAGCCGGGAGCAGGTGGCAGTAAGTCATTGCTCTGTAGTTCTTTGGGGTGCCTGTGTTCAGACCATCAGAACACGTTCCCTTACGAGATCAGTGCTGCAGCCTGGAACAGAGCACAGTGTGTGTGAGAATGAGCAAACTGGCTCCGCTCTGTCGCTTCATCTGTCCACAAAGACAGCCAAGCCTTGAGAGTGCTTCCACACTCTATTATAATATCCATGCATTACGGAAGAGGATGGGGAGGGAGAACCAGCGTGCTTGCTGCAGGTTATTGACAGCCAGCGATAACCATGGTACAATGCTCAGCAGCCTACTCCGGCTAGTGTAAGGTTCACCAACAACATATTGTTAGTTTCTTTCAATGAGCATGAGGTAAGAAAGCTAAGCTCTCCTTCCAGGACTGCACTTGAGGTCTGTGCCACTTCATCTAAAGTAATCACAGAAGCTCCTTTACTTAGAAATATCACATTCACACTCTCATGAAGAAAGCATTATACCTAGGGACCTGATGTCACTCTGTGTGCTACCAAGAGATGACATCAGTGACCTGGCAAGGTTACTTCATTTTCTACCATTGGCTCAGGCCACAGTGATATAATGTGTTTGTCTCACTCCTGTAACGATGATACTCTGAACACGTACCTCCTGCTGGGCATACCCAAAGGGAATCCCTGCCCTTGTAGGAGTTATAGTCTGTCTAGCCAGTGGTGAGGGTAGGAGTGGGGAGACAGATAACAAAAAATAGGCTTGATAAATAACTAATTCACATAGTATATTACAAGAAGCAAACAGTTATGGAAACAACATTAAATGAGGAAGGAAGATGGGGTGAGCTGGGGTGCAATAGCACAGAATTTTAAATATCATCCTCAGGTGAGGCTTCATGAGGAGGCACCTGAATAAAGACTTTGAGTTTTTGATCTGAGCAAGTGTAAAGATGGGGTTTCTGCCAACTGTAATTAGGGCACCAAGACAATGCTGGCCGGGAGAGAAGGTCCAGAATTCTATAAAGTTCCAAGTTGTAGAGTGAAAAAAAGAAATCAGATTTTTTTTATTTTAAAGAGAAAAAACAACAAGAATATTAAAGAGCAATGAAGCAAACAATAACAAAAGCAAGAAAAGCCAAACAATGCCAACAACAACAAAAAAAAATGGTGACACAGGATGTCAAAATAAGATGATAGAAATTTGTCAACAGTTGTTATATTACATATTGTTATCTTCAAAATAGTTGCTCATGTTTCCAGATATGGGCATGCAAAATTGATCGAACAATATAATTTCCCTCTGAGCAGTTTCTTTCCCTTTCACTATATCTATTGTAACTTTTGGATCTTATTTACCTTCAGTTTCAGCCTCAAGTTTATCCTTCTTTATAGCTGAGTAGTACTCCATTGCATAAAAAATACCATATCTTTTTCATGCATTCCTCAGCTGATGAGCATTTGTGTTGTTTCCAAGATCTAGCTATTACAAATTGTATAATTATAAACAAGTATGAACATATATTGCATTAGTATGATATTTTTGATTCTTCTGGGAAAATACCCAGAAGGGGAATAGCTGGGTTGAATGAGACCTCTAATCTTAGTTTTTTGAGGAATTTCCACACTGATTTGAACAGTGGTTTACTAGTTGACACACCCACCAACAATGTAGAAGGATTCCTTTTCCCCCACAGACTCTCCAGCATTTGTTATTGGTTGATTTCTCGATGATAGCCATTTTTCCTGGAGTGAGATGATATCTCAGTGTTGTTCTAATTTGCATCTCTCTTTGAGATGCAACAAAATGTTGAACATTTTTCCATGTATTTATTTTCCATTTGTATTTCTTCATCTGAGAATTCTTTGAATTGGGTCTTTGATTTTGGGAACCTTATTTATTTCAATTCTTCATACATTCTAGATCTTGGTCAAAGTGGCAGTTAGCAAAAACCTTTTCCCAATCCATGGGTTTTCTTTTCATTCTGCTGTGATTTCTTTTGATGTGCAAACACTTTTTAATAAGATGAGATCCCACTTGTTGATTCTTGGAAGTATTTCCTGTGCAGTTTGGCTTTTGTTCATGAACTCTCAGCCTAAACTGTGTCCTAGAGATTTCTATCTACTTTGTCTTCTAGTACATTTAGCATTTCTGTTTTAATATTTAGATCTTTGATTCATTTTGACTTTAATTTAGTGCATGGTGATAGGCATGGGTCTAGTTTAAATCTTTGGCATATAGAAAGCCAGTTTTTCCAGCATCATTTATTAAAGGGGTTATCTTTCTTCCAGTAAACTTGTTTGGCTCCTTTGTCAAAAATAAGGTGTCTGAGTGTGTTTATAGTAGCATCTGTGTCTTCCATTCTGTTCCACTGATTCTCAGGTCTGTTTATTTGCCGGTACCATGCTGATTTTATTATAGCAGTTTTGTAGTATAATTTCAGCTCAGGGATTGTGATGCTGCTGCCTTGCCTTTGTTGCCCAGGATTTTCTTTCTACTCTAGGTTTCTTCTGGTTCCAGATAAATTTTAAAAATGGTTTTCCTAGATCTGTGAGGTATGAAAATGGTATTTTGATTGAGACTGCATTAAATCTGTATAACAGTTTTGGTAGTACGGCTATTTTCACAATGTTGGTTCTTCCAATCCATAAGTAAGGGATATCTTTCCATTTTATGAATTGCCCTTCAATTTCTTTTTTCAGAGTAATTTACAATGTATAAATCTTTTACTTGCTTTGTTAGATTGATTCCTAAGAATTTCATTTTGGGGATGTTACATGAATGGTGTGGTTTCCCTAATTTCTCTTTCAGGGAATTTGTTGTTTTTGTACAGGACTGCTATTGATTTTTGAGTGTTGACTTTGTATCCAGCTGCATCACTTAATTTGGTTATTACATCTAGAAGTCTTTCAATGGAGTTTTTGGAGTCTTCTATGTAGAGTATCATGTTATCTACAAATAATGCTACTTTAACTTTTTACTTTCTTATCCTTATTCCTTTTATATCTCTTTCTTGTCTAATTACCCTGGCTTCAGAACTACATTGAATAGGAGTGGTGATAGCAGGCATCCTTGTCTTGTTCCTGATTTTAGAGTGAAAGCTTTTAGCTTTCACCTCTTGTCCATTTAGTATGATGTTGGGTATTGGTTTGTCATAAATGGCTTTCATCAGATTGAGGTAAAGACCATCTAATCCAATTTTCTCTAGAGTTTTTACCATAAATTAGTGCTGGATTTCATAAAAAGATTTTTCTGCATCTATTGAGATGATCGCGTGACTTTGTCTTTGGCTCTGTTAATATGGTGTATTACATTTATTAATTTGCATATGTTGAAGCATCCCTTAGATGATGAATCTCACTTGTTGCATCTCAAAGAGAGATGCAAATTATGAATCTCATAATGTGCAATCTTTTTGATGACTTGCCGAATTCTGTTTGCTAGTATTTTATTGAGGATTTTTGCATCTATATTCACAAGGGAGATTGGCCTATAGTCCTCTTTCTTGGTTGGGTCTCTCCCTGGTTTTGGTATCAGGGCAATACTTGCCTCCAGAAATGAATTAGGGAGAACTGCTTCCCTTTCAATTTCATTAAAGAGCTTGATGAGTGCTGGTATTAAATCTTCTCTAAATTTCTTGTACAATTCAGCTGTGTATTCATTAGGACCAGACTTTCTTATTGTTGTTGCTAAGTTTTTAATTACATTTTCAGTTTCATTAACTGATACTGGGTTATGCAGGATTTTATATATTCTTGATCCAATTTTGGTAATTTACATGTTTCCAAGAATCTGTCCACTTCTTCTGTGCTTTCTATCCTATGAGAGTATAGATTTTCAAAACAGATATTCATGATCTTCCGAATTTCCACAGGATCTGTAGTGATTTTACGCTTTACATTTCTATTGCCTGGACTTGAGTTTTTTCTTTCCTCTTTTTGATAAGGTTGACTAGGAGTTTATCAATTTTATTTATTCTTTAAAAAAACAGCTCTTCATTTCATTAATTCTTTGTATTGTTCTCTTAGTCTCACTTGCATTAATTTCTGTTGTAATCTTTATCATTTCCTCTCTTCTTTGGGTTTGACTTGCTCTTCTTTTTCTAGAAGTTTGAGGTGTACCATTGGGTTGTTTGTGTTTGTTCCATTTTCCTAATGTGAGAATTAACAACCATAAATTTCCCTCTGAGGACTGCATTTATTTGTGTCTCACAGTGAAGTTGTATTTGCATTTTCATTCAATTGTATATAGTGTATAATTTCTTCTTTAATTTCTTCTGTGACCCATTAGTCGTTTAAAGGAGTGTGATATAATTTCCATGTGTTTATGGAGTTTTTGTGGCTTCTTTTGCCATCAATTTCCAATTTTATTGTACCATGGTCAGATAATATGATTGGGATACTTTAAGTTCCTTTGCATTTACATAAGCATGTTCTGTGGGCTAGTATATGGTCTATTTTTGAGAATGACCCATGTGTTGTTGAAAAGAATGTGCATTCTAATGTTCTTTGGTGGAACACTGTATATGTCTACTAAGTCCGTTTGTTTACAAGATTGGTTTGGTTCTGTTATTTCTTTGTTGATTTTTCCCTAGTTGATCTGTCTCTTTTTGATAATGGAGTGTTAAGGTCTTCTGTTATAATTGTTATTTCTTATTTGATTTTTCATGCTTATTAATATTTGTCTGATATAGTTGGGTGCTCCTGTATTTGGTGCATAGATATTTATGGTTGTTGTCTCTTCCTCTTAAAGTTTCCCCCTGAAGAAGCCAGTTCTTTGAGTTTGAAGTCATAGAGAAAAGTCTTCAATAGATTTACAAATTTGGGAGCCTTTGGCATATAGATGACATTTAAATCTTTGATACTCAGTGAGACCACAAAGAGGAGGGAGTACAGATAGAAGAAAAGGAGAAACTACAATGCTTGAGAGACAGAGAAGATCACTTTTGTTGCGGGGGGGGGGCAAGATCCACTCTCCTCTGCAACTAACTGAGGAGGATTTTACCTGGGAGAGAGAGTTACCAACTGCATTTGATGCTGTTGACAAGCCAACGGTGACGAGGAGTACCACTGGCTGAGAGGCAATGATGTGGCCTTAGCACTAGCCCTATGGTGAATAACGGGCATGAAAGTCTTTTGGAGAGAGAAGAGGAGACAAGAACATGGATGCAGTAGGCATCACCAACTCTTAAAGTGAACATTCTAGCTAGGTATGGCACTTCAAAACTGTAATCCTGGCACTCAGGAGGCTGAAGCAGGAAGAATGCTGTGAATCTGAGGTCAGCCTGTGCTACAGAGTAAGACTCTGTCCCAAACAACCAAAACAAAACAAAACAAAAAAACAATGAACATTCTATTACAGGTGTAGCAAGCAAAAACAGCAACAACTATTAAGGAAGGTACTATTAAAAGAATTTGTTCATTTGTCTTTTTAAAAGTGGAAAATGGGTGTAAAAGGAAAAGGTGAAAAGTTCTAGAGCCATGACCTTGAGAGTGCAAAGAGGGTACAAAGGTGGAATTTAGATGGCAGCATAGAGTCCACTGGGAGCTGGGGAAGGCAGAGGACATGGAGCAGACATGGGAAAGGGCAGACAGGGTGGTATAGCTGTAGACATTCCTGTCTGACACCTTAGGTTTTCTGGAGAAGTAAGAAGCCAGCTCATGCAGTAAGAGTGAGACCTGAGAGTAGTGTTTGAAGAGAACAGTCAAAGCAGCTCTGATTGTTTAGATGGGCAGAGTGACTGGGAGAGTGTCATGTTTTATTCCACTGACAGTGTTAAAGGTCGAACTGTGGAGAGTAGTCATAGCTTTGTAGTTAAGGGGGCTAAGTGCTTCTCTCCAGCTGTGTTCAGCTGCACAGGTGTAGATGTGAGACAGGTGGAAAGTAGATCCAACAGGGCTGTGACTTTGTCAAACCAGAACCATGTCACAAAGAAGCCAGGAGAGCTGAAGTCTTTTGCTGAGTGATCACAGTGATTAGCCATGGGGTGTGAGCTAGGGAAACAGGACAAGGGGACTGTGGATGGTGTGGAACAGTGAACAGATGGCAGGACAGGGTGGATAGCAAGTTCCAGCAGGTAATGAACTCTCAGAGCCAAGCTCTTTGGGAGTCTGAGTTGAACAGGCAGAAGGAGGTGGTCTGAGGTTGTGTTACATAAGCTTGAAATACAGGGAACTGCAATTATTGGTCTGGTTGGAACATAACATGGGAATAAGTGGCTGTACAGCTGGGGCAAAAGCATTAGAAAAAAGGAAACCAAGGAATGGAGAGCATTGAAAAGATCATCTATCAGAGCCTCCAAGTCACCAGACACTAAGATGAAGAAAAGCTAGAAAGTAACAGCAAAGTAAGAGAGATAAGAGAGAGATCCTCTTGATCCACTGTACAGACAGAGAAGGCCACTGAGTGAAAATAACGTGGTCTAGTCTGACATGAGACCTAGAGAGGAAATATGGGAAGACGTAAAGAGCTGATGAGAACTGTGAATAGAACCCAACTCCATGCCGGGCAGGCCCAGCGGCAGGCAGGCTATAGGAATAAAAGAGCTACCCTTCAAGAGGCTACATCATCTTCGAGGAAGACTTGGGTAAAAGGAACATTCAGGATTCTGGGATTTTTCCAGTGGTGGACCAGGAATTAACACAGATGGAGAGGCTTAGGAGTTAGTAAGGGGTGAGACCTGGGAACAGAATAGTAGGTGTGCAAAACTAGAGAGGGATTAGGGAGTGGGAGACAGGGGTGAAGGTGAGCTGAAATAAACAAAAGGTATAATGAGATTAATCCTGCTGCAGTTAGATGAACATTCATAATAAACCTGTAAATATCAAAAGATAGAGAAGGAGTATCTCAGCCTCTTACCTTGAGCCCCAGAGGTGGGGGATATTTAACCTAGAGAGGAAGAGTCCTAATTCCTGAGCTCAAGGAGTATTCCAAATAAATAGCTGACTCTAAGTTCTGAGTCTCCTTCTTTACTTTGTATGTGGAGTTACAGACACTCAGGAAAATCGAGAATTTCTTCAAAACCAACTTTCACTTGCCCTTTGTCAGAGAAGGGTCATTGTTTTAACTTCTTTATAGCAAATATAATAAAAATATTCAGGAGATTTAAGGAATTAATAAGAAAAAATCTTTAATTACACAGGGGTGTTGAAATTATTTTCTGATGAGAGTGCAGTCAGCGGAAGAGAAAACCTGTTTGCATGATACAATTCTGACTTCACTGTACTTACTGTTGCCGGGTATAGTGGCACATACTTGTAATCCCAGCACTTCAGAGGCTGAGGCAGAAGGATCACCCTGTGTTCAAAGCCATCCTGGGCTCTGTAGTGAGATCAAGGCCAGCCTAAACTATAGAGCAAAAACCTGTCTTAACAAAACAGAATCAAAAACAAACACACAAAAAAGGTATTTATTAGCAGAGTCTCCAAATGATAAATCTAACAACAGAGACCAGGGAAATCATTAACACAAACTTCCCCTTTCCTCCTTTTCAGAGTCTACTGTACTTAATCAGATAACATCTTGTGCGATCTCTGCATTGCTATCTCTTTGTTCAGCTATTTGCATCTTTATCTTGAACCTCCCCATAAACTTCTACAAACAAGATGTCATGTGTTAATTTTGCCACACCACAAATACTTGATGCAATAGCATTGGTCTAATCCAAGTCCACAAACTCTGAGGGACTAGTCACCTGAGTTTTCTCTCTCTCTTACTTCATGTTTCTTCTGCATAGATATTTACACAGACAGCATTACTCAGTGCTTTGACCTTTGTATCTCCCAACCATTTCGAAAGAGATTCTTAGTGAAACCAACCCCTTCCGCACTCTGTCAGAACTGGCAGGAGCCAGAGTGGGTAAGGACAAGCTTCAAAAAGGCTGCAGGAGGGGTTTCAGGAGGCATCTCCTCTCACATTCCCTTGGCAGACTCTTGTGAATGGTAAGATGCTCAGATCTCTTGATATCTTGAATACAAGGGACAGAGAATTACTGCAGAGAAAATGGGGCCCTTGTAAGTATGAAAGAAAGTGTGAATGGCCCCTGTTTTCTGACTTTTGGTCTCACTTATCCTAGAATACCCTGTCCAAAGGGGACTTCTTACATTAAGACACAGCTGCCACTTCTCGGTCTTCCCAGCCTCCACCGCACAAGGCATCTTTCCGAGTTATCATTCTCCTCTTTTTCCTGAGAGATGTTACATCGTGGGCCAGTGTGCACTCTCCCTAAGCTCTTCTCAAGCTTGTGAATCACTGTGAGCGGAGTGTGAATGAGGAGGTAGAACTGGGTATAGGGCAAATGCTATCCTAGTGTGCAAACTCCTTAAGCACACATACTTTATGCTTTGTTATCCTCTTTGTTTGAATGATCATCTTCCCTCACTGTTTACTTCAGAAAACACTGCTCACCTTTCAAGGGTCTCTGCCTCCGTGATACCAGCCAAGACATCCCAAGGCGGATTTGCCACAGTCCCTCTGTCCCCATAGCCCTCTGACTTTTCTTACACAATCACTTTATCCTTCCTCCACAAATTTTTCTCTTGAGACTCTGTATTTAGTATTCATTATTCCCCAGAATTATTTTAGGGGTTGCTGCTGATCATTTGGGGCTCTGTATTTTGTGGTCATTTCAAAGTAGATTCATAAAGGTACTGGTTATATATTAATGATATCATGATTTCCTTAGTTAACACATCTATCACTAAAAGGCTTAGACTTTTTTTTTTGTAGTGATGAGAATTGAACCCAGGGCCTCATACATGCCAGGCAAGTGCCCCATCACTGAGCTGTATCTCAGCCTTTTTTATTTTGAGATAGTCTTGCTAAATTTTCCAGACTGGCTTTGAACTTGCAATCTCAAGGCTTTGATGTTACCATTTCTCTTTTTTAAAATTTTATTTTAAAGGGAACAAAGCCCAACAAAACAAAACAGAATACAGTCAGTCAAAACACAGTAGTGAAAGCGGTACAGGACTTCAAAACGGGACAACAGGAAATCAACAATGGCTATCATAATATATCTCCCTATTGTGACAACAGTTGTCCATACCATCAGACACAGCAAAATCAAACAAAACAAAAAAAGAATAAAACTAATCAAAACATAACATTAAATAAAACAATAATTGGAACAAAACAAAAGAGTGAGAACAATACTGCACGTTGTTGTCTTCAAAATAGTTGCTCAGGTTACCAGACAAGGAATAAAACAAAATAGTAAAATGGAACAAAAAATTGGATTTCAAAACCAAGACAGGAGGAAATCTCCCACAGTTGCCCCACAATGTACACTGCGTCCTCCAAGTAGATGCCCAGACCACCAGCCCCAGGCCTGCAGAGTCAACCAAACAACACAAGCCTCATGCTATTCCCTTCCCCTCTGTTGCTATCATCTCACCCTCAGTCCTCTGAATTAGCGTGGGCGGGACTTTGGGGTTGGGGTGGGGGTTGTCTCTGCTGGTTTTTCAGCCTGTGCACTGGTTCATGGAAAGGACTGGTTTCTCTCCTGGCTGAGGCTCTTTCCGACTAGCATGGCAGGACTTACTTCACCGGAAGGTGTAGTAGTGATGTTACTATTTTTATGTTGCTAGCTCCTTGCCTAGTGTCTGGAAAATATTAGGATTAAAAATATACTTCTGACTGAAGAGTTTTCACAGATTAAAGCCCAAATAACTGAAGTCAGAATTACATCATATGACTAGAATTCCAGAAGCTCTTTCCTTACCCCCAACAAATTTATTTCTCACTTCTGACCAGGGAAGGAAATTGCATTTGTCCTCCTAGTCTTTACTACTTTGGTTGTGTCCTTTGGGTCTCCTGGGATGAGGGTCCATCTGAAGCTGCCCTCTCCCAGGAAGCCTTAAGGGCCACGATTCTGAACACCCAGATGTTCCAGAGGACACACACTGTGTCTGCCAGCAATTCACTCAGGGCATCAGAGTCCTTACCATGGTTCTGCAGCAGTGCTGAAGACCACAGTGAGGAAGGCAACGGCAGCATACAGAGATCAACCAGAGAAAATCCTCAGAGGGAAGAAAAAGGCTACAAAGAAGACAAGAAATGAAAGAATCCATAATCACCCAGTTAACTTCCTGCTCATTTTACACCATCATCACTGTCATCTGCCCATAAGCTCTGTTGTTTAAGTCTGCCGCCCTATAATGTGTAAAATTAAAGCACTTCTCACCTTGCAGTACATTTAACACACATCCAGAGAAGGATTAAAGGCTCATTAATGCCAACTCACCTTACACAAATTAGAGATAAAAATCGGAAACTGATCTCAACTTTGACAGAACATTGCTGATTGCTTCAAGCAAGACACATGCAGACTGACAACGCAGCAATAAAGGGAAGCCAGCATAGTGATAGAGATGGAACAAATGAAAGTCTGTGCCATTGGGTAGAGGCAAATGCAAGAGGTGCTCTGTGGAGCCCAGGACACCTTGCCATGGTGACCCAGGAGGCAAAAACACTTCCATGGGCACAGCCAACTCCCTCACCAAGAATTACAGGCTGATAACCTAACACTAAGGGGAAATGTGGAGTTTCCTTGAGAGCTTTTGTTCTAAGAACTAGCACTGCAAATAAATCACAAGAATGGTTTAAGTGTGCTTTCTATTTCTATGTGCTTTCATGCATAAGCCCACTCCTTTCCATTAGCTTTACAAAAGAAAGAGAAAGAAAAAAGAAAGAAAGAAAAACAAAGGGTGGAAAAAAAGAAATTAACTTCTAAGTATTTAATAGGATATTGTCTTTTCTCTTGTTCCTTACAAAATCCCCTAGTAGTTCTGATGGAGAATGTAATTGGCTTCCTGAAAAGAACAGAAATGGTGGTAGGGGTTAGGAATACAACAGACAGGAATATTTGATGACTTCTATTCAAATACTATACTATTTGATGAGGTCCTTCAATGCATTCACCACACTGATAGGTGCTGGAACAGTTGTAAAAAGTGCAGGTTTTATGGTCCCTACCCTCAAACAATTAAAAGCACATTGGTGGTGACTCAAGGTTCTTATTATTAAAAAAAAAAAAAAAAACAAAAAACTACACTGAATTGTATTATCCAATGAGTACCAACAGCCTTTTTTAATGGTCTGGCCTCTCAGAACAGTCCAGCAAACAAGGCCCAGGGCTGAGTCTTTCGTGTTTCCATCCCTGATCCCAAACAGAGCCTGGGGTGGTTAAGCCTATATTTATGTAATTACTAAGCTTCACCCTCTTAGTACTGTGCAGCACCAACCTCTAACATTCCACACCATGTCTCACCACATGACTCCTGGGAGGTAGGCCTGTAATCTGGCAAATCAACAATCACTGCTCTAGGTAACAAGCCAATACTTCTCTCTTCTCCCTAGATTCTTAACCTCAGCCTAGACTTCTCCGCTACCGTTGCGCCTTGCCTTATAAGTCTTTTGCCTTCTCTGTGTTACAGGATGTCGTTGAGCTAAGTCTTGAGAGGGGCAGTGTGTCCTTAAGTCAGTGTCCTCTAGACTATGCCCTTGAGTGTTCATCATCTAGGCTGCTCTCACTAGACTGTGCCCTTTGGACTGATAGTTCTCTTTAAAACAAACCTCCTTCATCTTCACATGCATGCATGTGCACATGCACGCAAGGTTTTTTAAATGTAAATTAAAAATTTGCTTCCTCTAAAAAATGGCATTGATGCATAGCAGGGCACAGAGCAGATTTAAGGGATGATTTCAGTTTGAAATGTCTTTCTTTGAGGGTGGCAGTGATGTAGTAATCTGGCCATGTTTCTTTCGTGGCTAGATATGTGTGTCTGGTACTCATGAGTGAAGTTAATGTGTCCAAGGCACAACATTTGAGAGTCATTAATATTTAGGGATAGTTAAAACAACACACACACACACACACACACACACACACCAGCCACAATGCTAGCATGGATAGAGATCATGCAGAGAGTGCCAGAAGGGAAAAAGCAGTCTGCAAGGGGTGGTCCTTTAAGAATACAAATATATTTAAAATGTGGGCAGTAGTCAAGGGAAAAGAAAAAGTATCTACAGAAACAAGAGGAAAGCCAGTTAGATGTGGAGTCATGGAAGAGATGGGAGGAGGCAGAAGGGAGCCATGATCATCACTGGCTACCACAGAAATGGCAAATGTGGTAAGGATGAAAATGATTGTTGACTTTGGCCACCACATTATGGGCCCCAAATTTATGAACTGCACAAGTTTCAGAGAATAAACAACCTAATATACTAGATTAAGGATTAAAAGAAAGGCAAGGTAAGAGTTATAAACCCTTGTTCTGAAGAGCACTAACTAGGGAGGAGTCAGGCGGAAGTTGAGGACAGTGTAGGATGAAAGGATTTCCCCTGTTGTTTAGGGTCCTTCTTGTGGCCATTGCTTTAAGATGGGTTAAACAGTTGAACAACCGAGGAGCAGAAACCAATACACACGGCCAGCTTTAGACTCCCAAAATGGATCACTGGTGGAGCAAAAGTTGAAAAAGATTAGTTTCAGAAATTTAGGTAGGTTTTTAGCCTACCTATTTTTGAACTCTAGAAGAAAAGCAGCCTAGGGTAATTTGACATGTGAGAATGTGGCCTGAGGCCTTTGGTGTCTTTCTTGAAAAAGGAAGAGATCTCATTGTTTTCTAGGGAGGAGAGGGAAAGGACTGAATAATGAGGCTGGAAAAGTGGTGGTGGTCTAAAAAAGCAGAAATGAATGGGAGGAAGAATTAACTGAGGACAAGAATAGAATTGTTTGGCCTGTAGTTTGAGGCCTGCTGAAACCACCAAATCATGCATCTATGTGCATAGCTGTCTTGAGTTTCTGTAGGTGTGCCTGTTAACTTCTATTTTCCATATTTAGGAACAGAGAAACAAGATCATAAAACTGAAATTATTTAGGGGATTTGCTCATTGGGTCATTGTATTAGTTCCTTCTTTGCCACTATAACAAAATACCTAAGGGTGGGTATTTAAAAATTAAGTTTTTATTTGGTTCATCATTCTAGTACCTGGAAGTCCAAGCAGCATTGTGCTGGCATCCTAATGAGGGTCTCCTGCCTGCATCACAACATTGCAGAGGAGCCAAAAGGGAAGTCATGTTCAGAAGTCATGTTGAGGGATCCAACCAAGGTTCCATAGAGCTACCTTAATCCCCATTGAGAGTAGAGCTCTTAGAGACCTAATCAGCTTTCTCTGGGATCCACCTCTTAAAAGTTCATCTAGCACAACATTGCTACACTAGGGACCATACTTCCAGCACATGAACCTCTGAGGAACACAGTTGAACCACATCCAAACCAACCACAGAAGTTAGCAGCATTTGTGCTTACCAAGATATATGCCAAATAAACATGATATGAGTTTGTTTTCCCTGTCTGCCAGTCTTCTGCCTACCACATCCTCTGTGGGATTACTTAATGCCTGATTCACCATCACCATGGCCTACACAACACTGCTTTTCTCAAAATAGCATATTTTATAGAAAAAGAAGTGAAGACACATGTTTATGCTCACAAGATTTACAGATCTTAGTGTATGCCATTCATCTAGAAATACATGATCTTACAGAACAAGAAAATGGTAACGAAAGCTCAATTACAGCATTATCTAAGACATAACATCCAGCATGTTGGTGCCATATGCTCCAAATCAGTAGCAAATAATGATGTTTCTTGCATAGCCAGAATACTTTCCATAGGAGCCAAGCAGTCAACTCTTGCTCATTCTTACAGCTGGTGAGTTATTTGCAAAATATTTGTTTTCTGTTCCTGAGACTATGATCTGCAACTTTAGAAAACATGATTCACTAGGGGACAAAACAGTGATCCCACTGAGCTAGACACTAAGGCTGCTGCCTCTTCATGCCATTGGACTGAATATTAAACAATAAAGGGAGTCATCTTGTAGTACCAGGCTGATTGGCCTTGGTGATCAAAGTGGAAAATGTTGTCATTACCCAATAAGGGTTGGAGATCATGTGGGGCATCTCTTAAAATGGATATATATAAAGTGAAGTCTGTATCCTATATAGGCAAGCCCATCAATGGCTAGACTCCTGAGGAATAGGTGTTTAGGGGACCCAGGAAATAAAAACTTCGACTAATTAATGTCTGAGAAACCGGTAGTAGAAAGAAGAAACTATCAATACTAACCATAACCTTTGTCAAATATTTATAGAAATCAAGGCTGTCAACACTTATCATATTTTTTTTTATTTTAGAAAAGCAAAACAGAAAAAAAGGATAGAAATAATACAGAAGTTCAAAAAAACAGTAAGAAATTGACACTAGTTAACATATTGCATATTGTTATCTTAGAAATAGTTGTTCAGGTTACAAGATCTAAGCAAAAAAATGACCAAACAATCAATGACAGCACAACTGTTTTTCTTATGAACTAACAAAGAGGTAGTAGTATAGTTACCTATCTCGCACACATATACATACAGTTATATGTGTATACCCACATACATATAATCTTTTCCTTTCTTCCATTTCTCCTTTCCCCTACCCAAACTGTTCTTGAGCTATAAAAAAGGATAATCTTGAGGCTTTTATAGGGAAATAGAAGCAACTTGAGACTATACTCAAGTGAAAAAAATCAGATTCACATTTGTAAATATTGTATTGCTTCCCTAGTTTAAAAAATAAATAATAATAATAAACTGAAAGAGTAATAAGTTCTTATATTTCTTTTGTTCTCTTTACCCTCTGCCTATGTCAATTACTGTGTTACCGTGTATACGTAACATCTTTAATCTCTTTTTCACTGCTGAGGTTGTGACAACTGTCTTTCGTATTTATACTATAGATGAGAGGATTGTAAAACTAGATTGTCAGTGAACTAGAAAAGGAATAACTCTAACTCAGATATGAATGCTCTGATGAAGAAGACTTTTGGATAGGGCCAACATGTAAGAGCTTGATTATATGTGAGCTAGTAATAAAATCATATGAGTTTGACATTTTTAGGTCAAAAAGTCCAAAAATCAGCAATTTTATAAGATCCAAGCTAATATGTTTGCTTAGGCAGTGTGATAGTTAATTTAATGCACCAATTTTAGCAGGCCATAGGATGCCCAGATTTTTGGTTAAACATTATTCTGGGGATATCTGTGAGGATGTTTCTAGATGAGAGTAACATCTGAATTGATAAAACTGATAAGATAAATTTCCATCTCTAATATGGATGGGTCAAATCCAAATGCTCAAAGGCCTGGACAAAACAAAAACGTGACCTTCCCATAAGGAAGAGGAAATTTTTCTTGCCTGCCAATGAGCTAGGCATTGTTTTCTTCCTGCTTTCAGAACTGAACTGAAATATCAGCTTTTTCCAGGTCTTGAGGCAGCTGACATTTGAACTGGAACTAAACTATCAGCCCTGCTATGTCTTAAGCTGGGTGACTCCAAATCTTGGGGCATGTCAGCCTCCACAATCCCTTGCCCCAATTTCTTCTAACCAATGTGAACTGTTGTTTCTGTTTCTTTGATCAACCCCGAGTAACACAGTCAAGAACAGCTGTTGCTGGTGCTGCTACTGTTGTTGCTGCTGTTGTTTGGAATGTTAAGTCTAGAGGAAGATACATGTGAATGTTGGGTACCAAAGTGGAAGATTTGGGGCTTTACTAGGTATTTATTTGCTTGATACTCATTTCAACCCTCTCTGGTCCTATGGATGCTAGATTTCTTAAACGACCCAATAGTGAAGATGCTATATATGGCTTACAATCTATCATTCAATTGCACTTGTATTAGTCTTCAATTGTGAATTGAATTATGTGAGAAAGAAGGCAAAGTGAAAAGCATCCCTTTTTCTGACAGATAAATCTATAAAAAGAATCATAGTTCTATGACCAACAGCTACAGCAATGGTTTTCTTTTTCTTTTGGCAGGGGGATATTAGGGATTGAACTCATGACCTCACATTTGCCAGGCAGGTGTTTGTGCCACTGAACTAAATCTCCAGACTCCCAGTGATGGTTTTCTGATTGGTTCTTTACTCTAGAAGCTCCCAATCCACCAAAAGGAGTGTAATTTTGGAACCAGTCACTGTCTTATTGGGCAGAGGAATACCACTGGGATACCAGTGAAGCATTTTGGCTTCAAGAATCACTCCTGGAACTTCAGTCCACAGGAAAGCACACTCATCAGCCCTCTCAGGGAGTCTTTGAGATATGCACATCCTTTAGTGAGTCTCAGTGCTTAAAGTGACCAGAATGGATTGTGATGCTGGCATCTAAGAATCCCATCCCATAACTTCTTTAGCATTGAGCCCTGAGTTTCCTAATTTTTTCCAACCATGGTGCAAGTGATTCTACCATCCAGAAGGTGGACATTCCATTCTCCTTTCACCTGTGCTTTTCCTCATCACTTCTCACATTGCACCTTAATGTTTACAGTGCTAGGTAATGAAAAAAGATTCTGAAGAACACAGTGATTTCCTTTAGTGATCCCCAGAATGCACACCTTGGAAACCTGGGAGAGCAGACTGCAAGAGCATCTGCAAGAGAAGACTGATGGTGTCTTTCACATCACACTTTGAGGGTGTAAACTGCCTGGTGTATTAGTCAGCTTTCTCATCGCTGGGCCAAAATGCCTTACGTACACAATTTAAAGAAAGAAGCGTATTTTGGCTGGTGCTTTCAGTCCATGATTGGCTGGCTCCAAGGCAGAAACGGGATGGCAGAAAGGTCCTATAGAGGAAATCTACTCAACCCCTGGCAGCCAGGAAGAAGAGTGAGCAGGGAGATCAAAGAGAAGAAAGGCATCAGGCTCAAGAACACACCCTTCTGGGTTACACCCCAGAGACCTACCTCTTCCAACCAAGCCTCACCTCCGAAGAGGACATTCGGCTATGAACTCATCAATAGATTGATCCACTGATAAGCATAACAGCCCACAAGCTGATCACTCCCCGGAAGTCCCGTCTCTGAACAGACAAGCCTTTAAGGGATATTTTAGATCCAAACATATCATCTGGTTTACCGTATGCCACCTACCATGTTGAAAGTCCGCTTAAGATTTTCTTTGAAAAAGAGAATTCTAATACTACGTTTTAAAACCAGCTACTAACTGCTGCACTAAAAATGAGGAAAACATTTTGAATGACCTGCAGTTAGAGCTGCGAGGCCCCTCGCTTCATGGACACGTGACTCAGTTACAGATAGACCTTGAGTCTTCCTGTACAAAGAGATTGGCTGAAGTAAGCCCAAGTGGGGCTGGGGGGAGGGCACACAAAGGTAAATCATGCGGGATTCTTAGGCAAGGAGTTTGACCACCTCGGGTTGTTCTGTTCTGTTTTGTTTTGTTTTAACATAATACTGTATTGAACTTTTTGCGCATTGCTTAATGAAAGTGCTATTTCTCTGAAATTTGGTGAAAAAAAAAGCTCTACACAATACCCAGAGGTCCTACAATCTAAAGAAAATTCTCTTGTCTCCTCATATCTCAGATTCTTATTTGGTGAGATGTTGCTTACTATTCAGTGAGTCACAGTGACAGGCAAATGAAATGGTGGATGGAAATTCATTCTGTAAGTGTCCACGTGTTACACAATGGTGAAGTTGTGATTCAGATCTTTCTCTGAGCACTCCAGAGTCAGGAATCCCTGAAGGTCTAACTCATACTGGTGTTATCCAGAGCCTAGTAACTGGCCTGCAGTGGGAAGTTGGGAACAGTGGAGGCTCGACACACATTCTAACTTTGAACCTACCATTTTCTAGCTGTGGGACTTCAAACAGGGGATTTCCCTTCTCTGAGCCTTAACTTCCTCCTCATTAAAGTATGGCAGTATTTCCTCCTTAAGGGACTCTTGGCAGCTGAAGTGCAATGGTGCATGTAAAATATCTAGTAGTTGGCACATAGCAGCTGTTGAAAGAACTGTTATTGGCCAACTTGTCAATGTCCCCAACTACCAGTATTGTACCATATGTCACTCTCATCCAGTTTCTTTACTGATATTGTCTCTATAGCTTTTGCATTGAATGACATTTCCCGCTCTTTTTTTCTTTATCTTAAGATGAGCTTTTGCTAAGTTGCCTAGGCCAGGCTCAAAACCTCCATCTTTCTCACTTAGCTTCCCATAATGCTGGGATTATAAATCTGGCCTGCCATATCTGGTTAGCATAGCTTCTATTTATGCAAGACTCACCGTCGCGTAGAGTTATTTTTAGTGACTGGATCAAACCCAGGACATTACATGTACTGAGAAAGTGATCTACCAATGAGCTATACCTCCAATCCAAGAATGTGAAAGTGGCTATGTGGACCAAGAAGCGGTTCCACTTTCCAATCCACTTGATTCACACTTACTGAGTGCCTTTTAAGTGTCACATGGAGCTCTCCTAAAGTAGGAAGAGCTTCAAGAAAGAAGAGGCCACTGTTCCATCTCTGGCAAGAGCTGCAGAGTGATGAGAACACACTGTGCATGATAAGCTTATCCAAGGATAATTGTTTCCTGAGCCAACTAGTGAAGAACAAAAGGGCATCTCAAGCCACAGCCAGGGCTATTGGCTGCCTCTGGGGCAGTGGAAACAGCCTGTCAACGCAGCACTGGCCCAGCAGGAAGCCAGCTCAGCCCATCAGACCACACTAAGGTTCCTAGTGTGCCAGAAACATGGAGTTTTGAATGAAATCCAGGCCATGCACCTGGGTCACAGAAGGTGACAACATTAAAGGCAATGAGCACTGTCCCCTGGGCCTTGGCATCCTCCTGGTCATTTGCATTTAAAAGGCCAGCTGTGGGCCAGGAAATACTATGCAATTACCTTGAGAGAAAGAGGGGGCAGTTAGGATAAAGGAAGGCACTTCTTGCTGTTTGTTTTGGACCTGGGAGTGGACACAGGCCAGGCAGCTGTCTATCCTGGGAGTGTACCCTGCTACCACTAAGGTGGGCCCTGCCGTCTACTGTTGCTGATCTGTCAGTTCTTCAAGCTACAACAAAAGCTTGAAGAACTGAGACACCCACCTGAGGACTCAGCAGGGCTTCCTGGCCGACTCCTTGGCAGGCAGTCACCTTGGGAGGCAGCTAGCCAACCAACACACAGGTCCAGTGACTGTGCTGAAAATAATGCTATGCTACTTCAGCATCCTACAAAAAAAAAAAAAAAAAAAAAAAGACCTGCAATGTATTCTTCAGAATTTCTGTGAAGTTCAGGTGCATTGTCTTGTATTTTAGCATGAATGGATTTAATAACCTATCAGCTCTGAAGAAAAGCCAAACATAAACATGGGCAAAATGACTCATCCTTGGGCACAGTTGTCACCTTAGTTTTAGTTCTGTTCTACTTAGATACCACCAAATTAAAACTCTCTCTTAGACACATTGAGACTGGTAGTCATTGGTGTTTCTTGGCACAATCAACTCCTCTCTAAAACCCCTGTTTGCAGAAATTCTCCATGATCATAAATAGTGCAAAAAGAAAAGGAGGAAAAAAATGACCTCGACCATGAGAGATGGAATTAGGAGATGTAAGTACAGCATAAAATCTATTGTTATAGCCAAAATCTTAATAAATACTAAAATTGTTCTTTTCTCTTTTTGGCCTTTGAAAATCCAGCAACAGTAGCTCAAGCTCCAGCAGGAAATGGAATTCTAGACCCCCCAGTGCTACGGCAGGCAGTCCTGAACTGGACGTGCACACCAACCTCTGCAGGCCCTACTCTCCTACTTGATGAGACATGATATGCACCAGCACTGTTTGCATTTTTCAGAAGCATTAATCAGCTGGTAAGTATTAATCAGCTGGTAAGCACAAGTGGGGCCAGAAACTCATCTATGTCAGCACCTCCCCAGCAGGGGCTTCTCAGAGCGTCCTGGCATGTCTTTGATGTCTGTCTGCAGTTCCGGGCTTGTTCTCTCACAGGGCTCTGTTGAGTATTCTTGTGGTCTCAACTGAGAAGGCAGTGCATTTCAGAATCTATTTTCCTGTATCCTCCAATCTTCCATCTGTGCATGAGAGCTGTAATCCTCCAACCCTCACTGTGCTAGAGCCAGGCTGGTCCCCAACAGAAATACAGTCATCCCCTGGTGTCAGTGCAGGGTGGAAGGAGGGTTAGAGAACTGGTTCTAAGACCACGCACAGATAACAAAATCCCAGGTGCTCAAATCCCTTATATATAATGGTGTATTTGCACATAACCTGTCCACATCCTCCTGTGTACTTTAAATCATCTTTCAATTACCTATGCAAAGTAAATGCTATGTAAATATTTATTGTACTGTATGGTTTAGGGAATACTGACATGGGTCCATGTCCGTACAGATGCAGCCACTGTGGGCGTCTCTGCATAGCTCATAATTCACAGCTGGTCCACTCTGCTTATGTAGGACCCATGGATACAGAAAGGCTGCTGTACAGAAATGAGGAGGATACTGTTCCTTTCCAAAGGAGTTGGACTAAGCACACCTCCACTGCTGTCATATCTTACCTTGTTCCCCAAGTGTCTTAACACCTCAAACTTCCAACTCAAATATCCCCTTTTGGACCTCTTTCCATGTAAAGTATCTCACTGAGGGATTGGAGTGTATGTGCTATGCATGGGGGGGGGGTGCCCGTTCTCACATTAAACTAGCCACGATTACTACACTGAATATAAGAAACCCAAAAGGACACAAAGACCTCCAAGGTGCTATTTAGAGAAGACTCACAAAGGAGATGGGACTCAAAAGGGATTTCAAAGCAAAGGAGCCAGATAGAAAAAAAAAAGATGGAAAGACATTACAAGAATTCAAGGACTTTTGTGTCTATCCAGTCACTGAAAAGACAATGAGAGGATGACCAAGGGAGTAACAATTCTCAGGAGACCAAGTCTGGACAGGATTTTTTAAATGTTATTTCATTTAATATGAAAAATTACCTTATTGGTTCTTGTTGGAATATATCACGGGATCAGAAAACCAGGGTTTTGACAGATTAAATCATAGCCTCTGTTGATACCATGGGTCAGACTTTGAGAAGTGCTACTCTAGAGACACTTTTGCCAATCAGGTCTTGGGGAACGAGGAGCGGACTGGAAAAATGGAGGCCCTGTTTGCACACCAGTCTCCTTGGTCCACACCCAGAGCTCCTTGGGCATCATCACATCTGCAAGATGACTGCAGTCCAAACAGGGGACAAGGTGCCGAAATCCTAAAGAGAAGGTATTAGATTCAAAATACTTGACAATCTCTTTTTTTCTACAGGCAGAGGATCCTTAGGAGAAAATAAAGTTGTTAATAGCTCTGCTTCTAAATATAGATATTTTTGTACTTTCTCTGGAGCTGGTTCACAGGAGACCCTTTCCATGGCTTCCTTTGGATTGGTGTCTCTGAATTCAAACTAGAGGAATTATTCAAAAACTATTTAAAGTCCTGACTCACCAGTAGGAATGGAACTCAGCAATGCAGAGGCCAGGCAAGCAAGTTTTAGGGTTTTTTTGTCACTGATGAAGACAATGATGTATCTGCTATGTGTCTTCAATGTACCAGCATTATTCTAGGTGCTAGGCTGGGGATGAGAGCAAGGTCCAAGGATAATTAATTCAGGGTTCCTATTTTAAATCAATCTCTCTATCTCTCTCTCCCTCTCTCTCTACTCCCCCAATACATTAGTTCCATCTCATTCCATCCTCAACAAACAAAGAAACTGACATAGTGACATCACCAAGCATCTTCCCTTATTGGAAACACTCAAGTCCAAGGCACTCACACCTTCAATTTTTTTCAAACTCATACATAGTTTCATTCCTCTTCCCAAGTTTTAAAATCTGGTACACCATGGGTTAAAAATTATGACAATGATGCAACAAGGAAATAACTCAGCTGAGTTTTGCAAATCCCAAACACAGTTTTCTCTGTATACAAATGAACCCGGAAGCTTGGGTTGGAACAACAGAGGACCCTGTAATACAATCCTCTCTGTGCAAATAAGGGTGAGTGAATGGGGCTAGGGTGGGTGACTGAGACTCTTCTCCAGGGGAGTTGGGTCAGGTCATGGCCTTTGTCTGTAGCTTTGTTGGAGGTCAGCAGCCTCTTAACACCTGGGGAGCAGAATGAGCTACTAACGGAGAATCAAAATTCAGGTGGGGATGGAGGGGGCAAAACAAACAAACGAACAAATGAAAAAGGAAAACCAGACAAGGGTTCAAATAAAACTGATCAAAAGGTTTAAATTTGAGTCTTGACTGTATAGTTTACTGACCCTTGGTTCCTAGGCAACTTGCAGAAGCTCTTAGAACCTCAGTTTTCCTATGTGTAAGTGGAAGGGGAGTGGTAACAACACTAGCCCTGATGACAGAAAAGCACAACTGTGAGATTCTAATCATGTACATGAAACCACGCCGTATGCTGGTGAGTGCATCACAAATATGAGACTGCCACCACTGCTATCATAACCCTCAGAATGGAATATTTAAAAAGTTCAAGTAGTCTAGTTGTGATTCTATTTGTCTCATACTATTTCCTTCCCACAGAGGAAAAAAACTAGCCACCTGTCAAACAGAAGGTCAGCCAGCAAAGAGATGGGCAATAATTTATGAATTCCGTTGTGAGTTTCATTGACCCAAATAGCCACATGATGTTATCAGATACAAGACATAATTGTTCAGACATTACACATGCACTCTCGGTGTGAGAAGAAAATGCTCTTGGTAGCTTTATCTTGTTTTAAAATCATTATTTCCTGTTCAGGAAAGTTGGATTTCGAGTTTCTTTTTAGATTGCTCTGACTTATAAAGACTTCCATTCACCTTGTATTTCCCAAACACTCATCTTTTCACAAAGAGCTTTATGTTGTCTCTTGGTAGGCTGGATGTAATTTTTCTGTCTTTGTTTGGTTCCCATTGCTAAGAGGTCAGGTAGATACAGATGCCTGGCTTGTGAGCTTGGGTGGGCTGTCCTGCCACAGCCACAATCTGCCTTTGGGTCCATTCCAACTGTCTTTGTTAAAGCAGATTTTCTTTCTTTTTTTTTTTCCATTTTATTTTAAAGAGAATAAGACAAAAGAGGTCAGTACAGAGAAGATCGGAACCGGACAACATAGGCAACACAATACTTAACATTAAGAGAACTGGGCATTAACAATAGCTATCACAATATTTCTTTCTCTGCTATAGTTGAGCATAGTTTCAAATACAATAATATCAAACATAACAAAAAAGTATAAAACCATTCAAAGAGTGAAAGAATTACAGGGCATTCTGAACCAAATAACAGAGAATGATCAATGGGTACTATAATATCTCATTTTCAATAAAAATTTTGTTTATACTTTCATACATATTCAAATCCCAATAAGACACAATGTGATAGATAGAACCAATGGAAATAGAAGAATAGAAGCTTGATAGAACTTCTAAGAAGAGCAGTATTAAATCAGCAATAGCTGTTACAATGTTTTGTTCTCTTCAAAACAGCTGTTCATAGCATCATGTATAATAAAGTCAAACAAAACAGGATAAAACCATTCCAACTGATGAATGAAAACATTGAAATGCTTCAAAGCTAAAGCGGATTTTCATACTTTCCCTCTCAGATACACACTCAAATGCCTATGGACCAAAATTTGCTATATACTTCATCGCTCACTTGCATAGTTTGCACTCATCTGAAAGCTGAGATATAAATATCGTCATCTTTTGCTTAGTAAAATACATAGTTCCTTACAGGTGGCCCAAGCGAGCTAAACCTAGAGCAAAATGAAAAGACATACTCATCCAGAACAAATATTACAAAGCTAATTTCCTTATTAGAGTTTGAAGATTCAAAGGTTATCTTAGTATTGGCCACAATTACCATTAACGTTTACTGAGTGCCCTTGCTTGTCAACCTCTGCCAAGCCAAACGGAATGAAAGGGAGAAAAACTGGCCAATATATTCACCCCTTGTTCAACAGACAAATGGTTCAGAAATCAGCCAAGGCAGGTGAAGCAGACACCTTGTGAACAATGGGAAGAGAGCTGCTTGTCACTTGGATTTTGCCCAAACTAGCTATGTCACCATGGGGCTACTCCTTCAACTGCTCTGGTCCTGGCCTTCCGTTGGCAAAATAACTGTGACTGTCCTTTCTTGCTTGAACATTTTGCTTTGCACACGGAGAGTTTTTCTCATCTATATACATTTAATGTATCAATGATGGGATCTCAAACTTTTATTTTCTGGAATAATGAAATGTTGAAAAATGAAATGCTTTGAAATATTCTGAAAAATGAAATGTTTTATGACACCAACCTCACGCTTGTGTGTGGCTGATGTTTGCATCAAAACTCACCCAGTCGAGGACTACATTAGCAATAATGTAAGGAACAGGGTGTTCATCAGGTCTTCAGTGCATGTTTTGTCTTAACTTGATACACTTTTCCTTTGCCCTGGTTGTGTTCTGGGAGAGGGAGCAGGGAAACTCAAGTGTAAATGACTTCATTAATTGTGTTTCTCAGTTCCCATGTTGGGTTCTTATAAGACCCCTTCTGATTGTTACCTTGTAATCCTACTTCTCGCTCTTATTTCTGATGCCCAGGAGCCACTAATTTATGGGCTTAATACATGCCATTTTGTTTGAATGTGTTCTTATAGGACGTGGAGTTTTGCTTTTTGTATATCTATTTTTAGATTTTGTCCATGTTACTGGGTTGTATATTTTTACTTTCCTGGGGAAGCTGGCAAAAGAATCCCTCCTACACCTCCTGTTCTCCACCATGAAGGGTGACTTCAAGCAGAGGACATCTGCTAATACTATCCTCCCCGCAGAGCAAGGGGCACTTAGTATTCACTTTTGCAGCAACAGGAAAGGGAACTCTGTGGCACACGGATGGAGAATGCAAGTTTTCCATTCAAACCTACTTTAGTCTGAATCCTGTTTCTCCACATTTATATGACTTCAGGTAAATTACTCAGTCTCTCAAAAATCTCCTGTTTCTTCATCTGTACAATGAGGATAAGGGTAACTTATGAGGATACCTTGAAGATTAAACAAGATAGGCTTAGAACAATGAGGGATGGCCCAGAGTAAATTCTAAATAAATGACACCTGATTTAGTAATAAATACCTAGCAGAGTGCTCACAGAGGCCAAGCCCCACAGGTCTCACGTACAGGAGAGAGCTTAGGATGAAGACAAATAGAAAGTGAGGAACTTTAAAGCCATGTCTGGAAACATGGCAAGTTATATAACTAAAATGTTTCAATGATTAACCCTTCAAGTCTCTGGGATAAAAGATTCCAGACACTCACTTAACAGCATGTCAGAACTGGTCTTTTGTGGACCTGCAAAAAGAAAAGAGTGGTCTTTAAGGTATAGTGTTCTTTTTCTTTTCTTTTTTTTTTTTTAACATTAAAACATGTTCTTTGAAACATATGGTTTGTCTCAACCTAGCTGTCCTCCTTTCTAAATGAATCTTGAACATACGTAAGTTTGCCAACAAACTGGCATCATCTTGGTTAATAGTGTTGTACCAGAGCAATCTTTATTCTGAGGTTTCCTGCTCAAGGAAACTTCAGGTTACAGAAAGTTAGAGCTTAAAAGGTCCTGAGAGACCATCTGCCCTGCCTTTTCTTTGTACCTGAGGCACCTGAGTAGATGAAGCGGTTTTTGTCAGTGTCACATGCATTGTGTGATATGCTCCAGTAGACAGGAAGAGAACCTGCAAATAGCTCCTATGACGCACACTACGTGAATTCTGGTGTTGCCTCCAAGTTCGTGGACACCTTCATGGACTCAGCAGGAGGGGTCATGCCTGATGTTTCCTTCAGGCAAAGAAATGCTCCAGAATGGTCTCTGAAATCAGAACAGATAAGAGAGGAATGTGGCTTAAATTTAGCAGCTCACGCGTTCTCACATGTTCAGCCCAGAGCCTTTCCCATCTCCCCACCGCTTTAACCTTTAAAGGGCCTGCCCTGGGGAACAAAGAGCTCAGTCACTGCCCTTCAGCCCTATGAACTCTAGACTGTGTGTCTAGAGCAGCCGAGCCAGGTGAGTCAGAAAAGTGACTCCCAAAGCCACAGTGATCTGAGCACGATTACAAAAACCCCCACCTGTCGCCTTAGCTAGGGAAGCAAGCTACTTCCTCCAAGAAATGTCTTTGACAAGTCTAATTCATCAGAGATCAGAAAATATGTGATGCTTCTCTATTTATACTTACCAAACTGGCTTAACTGCCCTTAAGTGCTGTCATGTATGAAAATGGTATCTATTAACTTCTGGCAGAATGATAAACTTAACTTTTCTCTTGGTTTCTCAATATAATATTTGTGTGGTTGCTTTCAAACAGTTTCTTCTAAGTCTGCGATCATCACCCACATCCAGTTTGTTAATTCAGAGTTAGAAAAGTCAGTACACACATCATTAAAACTAAACAGCTTTTGATGATAGACATTGGATGAGTGGATGGTGGGATGGATTGTAGTTATGATTAGTATCAAAAATATAAGACAGAACAACCTGACTTTATACTTTTCACATTAAAGCTACTAGAAAGAATAAATATATGAAATTTTGTGGTCTCAAAACAATCTTTAAGATTTGGTTCTGCAATCATGGCACAGGAATACGAAGAAGTGAGAGAAGATGTGAAAGATTATAACTTAACTGAGGACCAGGAAGCAATCAAAGCCAAGCAAGTATCCTCCACTCATTCGAAAGTACGAATATTTGGATCATACTGCAGAGGCCCAGCTGCAAAACCAGGAGGGACCCTGGAGGAAATGGGAGTGGTGTGCATGGCTGCGTTTGCTTATGAGACAGACACTGGACTGTGGAACCCTCCCCAACAGAAGTGGAAACCCAAGAGGGTGACTTACAGTCTCTTCCATTTCACTTTTTTGGATGAATGGCTTTATAAATTTAGTGCTGATGAAGTCTTCGTATCCCAGCAAGTGAAAGTACTTAGTACTGATCAAAGAAATTTCAAATTACTTTCATTCAGGTGGGAAGAAGAATATTCACTTCCTAAGCATCCTCAGGGAGCAGAAATCAAAGCAATAATATATTCAACAATGTGAGTCTACAAGGAAGAGAAACCAGAAGTTTTTGTGATCATTGACATTTAAGACACGCACGCACACACACATACACACACACAAAGACTTCCGTGAAGAGCTGTTTTTCTGCTTCCTCTTGAGAAGATACAATAATTCCATTTCTCCATAGCTTTTGACAAATGGAAAACGTGTGATTTTGGAAGCAGAAAACAAACTGGACATGGTGGCATATCCCAGCTATTCTCAGGGATTGAGGAAAGAGGATCAAAAGTTCAAGGCCAGTCTTAGCAACTTAGCAAGACTTCATCCCAAAATAAAAAAAAAAACGGAAGAGGGCAGGAAGGGCTGAACATGATGGAGCATACCCGTAACCCCAGCATTTGGGAGGCTGAGGAAGGAGATAGTGAGTTTAAGGCCAACTTGACTACATAGGCAAGACTGTCTCAAAATAAAATAATAAAACAAAATAAAATAGCCTTAGTGGTAAAGCATTCTTGGATTCCAACCACAGTACTGGAGTAGAAAAATATAAATGGAAAATCAGAGAATTTTTAAAAATCTTTAAATAGATACATTTTAGAATTTAGTGTGCTTTAGTACTCTGACTGTTTAAGATTTAATGGAGGGACTTATGAAAATTTGTTGGTTTTTTCTGCTAGATTTCAGGTCTTATAAATTCCTCCTTATCAAATAAACTGCATTTATTAAGACATAATCAACCTATTTTCACATTTTAATCATCTAAGACATATATAACTATAATCACAGTTTCATGATAATCAATGTTATCAAACTGCATTAATTTAACACTAATCAAAAACAGAAATGCCATGACATTCTAGTTAATTAATGCAGTTTTATTTTGGGAAATGTGCAATCTCTCTGGGACTTCTTGAGGTAATAAAAATAATTTTTAAATCTCTCTTGCCTCCTTTAAAGACCCATCTATGTCTCAGTGGATGAACTACAGGCTTGGAATCTCATAAAGGGCCAACTTTAGAAGTTATTAGAGCCTTGATTTGGGCCAGAAGGCCTGCCTTTTATTACTAACCCTGTCTCCCCAAAACAATATACATATAAACCAGGCACAGAGGTGCAAGCCTATAATCCCAGTACTCCTGAAAACTGAAGCAAGAAGACCTCAAGTTCAAGCCCAGCAGGGCAACTTTTGATTTAGAATTTATTTCAAAATTAAAAAAAAAAAAAAACTAAAAAGAGATGGGGATGTACGTCAATGTAGAAGTCCTAGGTTCATTGTGCAGTACTCAGTCCTTGAAAAAAGATATACCAAGACATGAGCACAGTGCTTACTTCTCTAGAGTCTCAATTTCACTATCTGAAAAATGGGAATAACTAAGAGAAAAATTCTGAAACAAAGAAAGAAAGCAATTGAGAAATCTGAGAGGAAATACAAATTAGGTGCTCTGAGTTAAGAGGACTTTGTGAGCCAGAGCTGGTGGCACATACCTGTAATTCCAGCACTTGGGAGGCTGAAGTAGGAGGATTGCTGGCTTCCTAAATTCCAGGCCAGCCTGGACTACATGGTGAAACAATGACTCAGAAACAAAACAAAACAAAAAAAAAGAGAGAACTTGTGATATTATATATCATCATTTTTTCTAGGACACAGATACTCAACCTGTTGGAGATTCTAAAGTATTCCAAAGTTTCAACAAGACAAGATTTAATACCATTTCAAGTGATTTGAATTTAATTTCAGGGGAAAAAAAACAGTACAAGACAAAGAGAGAGAAATTATTTTGAAGTTATTTTGTCTTTTAGTGAGCAAAGTCAAACATTTTAAATTAAGCCAGAAAGAGACTCAATTTTATTTCAATTAGGAATAAAAATGGGTTCAGTTATAGCCACATATGCCTCTCCTATAGCATGGCAACTGTTTGGAGCAACTTTTCTTAGGAAATAGAGCTTTTTAGACCATAGCTAAAAGGAAATTTTAAAAAGTATACTCATAAGACAAAAGACCCCCTAACTTCAGATGTTTCTAGAAATCCCTGTTGGATTGAATTCCAAACCACACATGTTCATTCTTATGCAAATAAGTCAACTATTTATGTCAGGTGCAAAAAAACAGGAAACTCCATCAAAGAAACAAAAAAACTTTTATTTACTCAGAGAATTTCAAAATTCTCAATATTAACTCTAACCTCCTGAAGCATTCAGTGCTAAGGAATTAACCTGAGGAAACAAAGATGATTCCTGCAAGATGTAACGTTCCAAAAGTACACCATTTCTTCCTTTCATCTACCTTTTTGTCCATTGGTCAAACATCTACTCTATAAGAATGTCCATTTTGCAGAAATGTTTCTCTGGGGTGCTCAGTCAAATCAAAAGAAAACCTAGACATGGTTAGTACTGTGCTGTCTTTGGTGGCTTACTGGCTTTTGGCCACTTGGTAACTGGATAAATTAAGATAATGAATGTAGAAAGCTCACTACCAACTTGCTATGTCACTGTTCTCAGTGAATGATCTAACAGGAAGCCCAGGCTCGCATACCTACAAAGCTTTCCTGACCCTCTCCACCAGCTGGTCTTGCTCCAACAAACCTTCAGTCTCAGACCCTCCACCCTACTCTGTCCCAGTTAGGACCAGCTCCTTGCTACATCTGCCGGCCAGTTCATCTCCTCCATTGCTGTGTTTGCTCCTGATGTGGCCCTGATTGCAGCGCCACACCTGCTGGTCTCCTGCTCTTCAAATCTTAGTTCCTCCATGAGGATCCATTTTCTCTGTGAAACTCTTTCTACTGATCCAGCCCAAAAGAATCATTCCCTTTGCAGAGTTTCTGTTCTGCTCATGGCCAGTGTCACATCCATTCACATCAACCCATGATTTTCCAAATACCAAGAAACCATCTAGTTATATTTCTGCTACTACCTATGAACATGTAAACCTATAAGATTACAGTACTATAAACTCCCTAAGGAAGGGATAATCTTACATTTCTGCAGCATTGCTTCTCCACAAAGACACTGACTTCTCTAAAACAAATCTATTGATACCTAAATTCATTGACTAGAGTATCAAGAATTAAGGATGGAGCCAGTTCCTAATTAAATTTGATCTAGTAGAGCAGTTAGACTTTCTTTGTGCTTTTGAATTTGTAGTAAGGTAAGGACAAAATTCAATTCCCAAAGTTAGTGAAATAACCTTCACAAAGATTTCTAGTATACAAGTAGTATCCTAAAATGACTGACTTTATGATATTAGGATCATATAGAGCAATACAGTTAATAGTGCTTAACCAAATGTGAGTGAAAGGAAATCAGAGACAACGGAAACAAATTTACCTGTTTTTAGAGAAGGGGTCATTTTTACTGTACACTATGGTAGCTTCTTGACAGGAATTTACTAACTTTCTCGTAATAGATGTTATGAAGACCTCTGCATTTCAAAAACTCATTTCAAAAGCCATTTCAGGCTCACTCTGGGAAAAGAAAAAGATGAACAATTTCTTATCATGCCAAGTGCTTCACAACTGTTTGTATTTGTCATCCTGAAACATATTTGCTGACTACTAATCAGCTGCTTTTGTGTCTAACTAGTAATACCAGTCCCACTTAAAACAAACAATACTTCCAGCAGCCTGGTACCTAGGAAGCAAAACAAACATCAGGAAGCAAGTTATTGATTATACAGCTTAATGTCTTAAGAATGATAAACAGCACCGTGAAGCACTTGCTGGGGGCAAATGCTTAGATGCTGCCCCCTCCCCCATATAATCTGAATCACAGAGATTAGGTAAAATCCAGAAATTCACATTGAGCACTGCAGGCAATTCTGATGTTGGAAGTTCCTGGTCACATTTTAAACAGTACTGATTTAAAGGAATGCTCTTATTTTGATCTAGAAAAGCTGGAAAAAAATTAACAACTGAGACAAAATGGAAGAGTGGCTTCCGATACCTTGTAATTTGTTTACATGCTATTTATGCTCACACACACACACACACGCGCGCGCACACGCACGCACACATTTAGGGATGACTATAACATCAGTGGCTATTGTCATTTGTAGCTCACAACCTCAACAAAGCTCAGAAGTTGGTGATACCAAATTACTATGGAATTTGAGTTCATGACTGAAAACAGATTTGCTAAAAGATTGTTAGAAATAGTCCATTTCTGATGCAGTAGAGAAAGCTCCTGTTGGACTTGCCCTTCCACAAATAAACTTTGAAAAAACATTTTTAATTAATCTGAAAGTACTACAGAGTAAACGAAAGTAGGCAGGCTCAACCTTGACATTTGGAAGATAAGAATGGCACAGGTGGTAAGGTGAATTTCCGGTTTTTGTTTGTCTTGCTCTTGGATCGAGGGAAGGTAGCCAGGTGGCACTGCTGAAACACTGATTAAAAAAAAAAAAACAACTTATTTTTCCTGATCTGAAGAACCAAGGGAAAGCATTCAGTGTAACCACAACAACTGGAGAATAAGAGGTAACCTTAGGAAGGAGCAGGCCAAAAAAGGGGAGCCACAAAATATAAACCCCACAAACTGCAAACTTTGCTCAAATATCTGGATGATTCCTAAACTGCATATGTATAGGACAAAGTGGGAACAGCCCAGTTATATATGTAAGAACTAAAAGGGGGTTTCAGCTGCTTCCCAAAATTAGAGCTTTCAACTTGAATCCAATGAAGACAATTATTAACTAAATCAAATATAGAATACACTAAGATCTTTCAGATTATGCACAAGGAAACTTTCACAATATCTCGAGTACGACCCAAAATTATCTAATACATGAAGAAAGACAATGTGATCCATTCTTAAGAAAAAATTAAGTGATCTTGACAATCCCCAAACATTTGAAGTATTCAAACAATAATTTTAAAGTATGTAGTTATTATAACTACATTCATGTTGTAAAAAAACAACATACTCATAATGACTAAAAAGATAGGAAATTTTAGCAAAGATATAGAAACTATAAGAAATAGAAATTCTAGCACTGAGGAATACAATAGCTGAAATAAGTATTTACCCTACAGATAGAATAGGATAGAGATAACAAAGAAAAATGTCAGTAAGCCAGAAAACAGATTAATAGAAATTATACAATCTAAAGAACAGGAAAAAAAAGAATTATCATTTTCAAATCCAGTTTAATCAGATGACTCTCCTTCTTCCATCCTAGCGAAATAAAGGTTTAAAATTCTTCAAAAGAGGTAAAACTAGACTAAGAAACCAAATGCAGTTCAGTGTAATGATACAATATTAAAATAGAAAAATAAGGCTGGGAGGTGTACTCAGAGGTAGAATATTTGCCTGGCATGTGCGAGGCCCTGAACTCTATCCCTAGCAGTGCAAAAACAAAACAAACAAAAACAGAAAGATCAAGTAGAAATTGAAATACCTAAGGTAGAAACAACGCCCACCCCCACCCCCACCCTAGCTCTTTTTCTCAATGTTATCAACTAGGTTTATGCTGTCTAAACAAGACATTAGAATGTTCTGCTTTGGGGGAATCTTACTAAACCAAGAGAAAGGACCCAATGATCAGATAGTCAAGGCTGTGTTCACTAGCAAAGCATGCAACCAATTTCTATCTGGGAGAACATTACCTGAATGATATCATTCCAACCATAAGGGAAAAAGGGAACTGGGAGATCTGTCATCTGGTATGCAGACTCTCATGAAATACTTGTCTTTTAACTCAAAGCCTGTCTCTCAATGTCTATTGTGCCAAATATTCCCTGCAAGAAGGTAAACTGACTATGGATTGAGGGCCAATCCATAGTCCCACCTGCTAGTGGGAGGTTTATTTCTACCTATTATTCTTTTTTGTAATTTTGAATTTGTTACTATAACCAAATATTATTTATAAGAACTAAAATGTTAATGTGTGAGTGCTCAGAGGGAGATCAACAAATATATTTGAGGCAATATCATCCAAGAGTGGAACAGCAAGGGAAGAGGAGAAAAGTCAAAGGACAGAGGTAGGAAATTTAGTCATTTCAAGAAGTCTGATGTCAGCTAGTAGCAACTCTGAGAAAAGAATGAAGGAAAAAGAACAGGGAAAAGTATTAGAGAAATAATAGAAATCTTCCTAGAACTGACTACTAGATTGAAAGTAATCATCTAATAACAAGAATATGAATGAATAAACAATGACCCACTTTAAAGTACACCAGAAAGCCAGGAATAGAGGTGCACACCTGTGATCCCAGTACTCAGGAAGCCGAGGCAAGAGGATTGCTGCTAGTTGAAGGTCAGCCTGGGCTACACAGTGGGCCCCTACCTCAAAAAAATAAAAAAATAAAAAAAGTATGTCAGGTATTTAAAAAAATAAGAAGCCACTGTAGTGGCACATGCCTCTAATCTCGGCACTCAGGAAGCTGAGGCAGGAGGATCGCTGTGAATTTGAGGTCAGCCTGTACTATATAATGAAACCCTGTCTCAAAAAGCAAAACAAAACAACACAAAAATCAACAATGAAAGCATTTACAGAAAACAAAATAGTCACATGCAAAAGAAATCAGATACTCAATAACAACACTGGAAGGCAAAAGACATTGAACCAATGTTAACTTCAAAATTCTGAGGGGAAATTGTGTTCATACCTAGAATTTTATAACCACCCAAGTGATCAATCCACTGTGAGAACAAAGACCTTTTCAAATATGCAAGGAATCTATAATTGTACCTCCAATGTACCTTTTCTTAGTAAACCTCTAGACGATATGCTAAAGAAAAAATAAGGCAGTAAGGTAAGATAGAGACATAGCATACAAGAAAAGTGTAAGGAAAATCTAAATGGAGCTGGGAAGCAGGCCTAGGGTACAATTAAGTGTAAATTGGAGCAGTAAAGAGTTTAGAGAGGGAAATCTTTTGGAATACAATGGAATTGGATGATTGTGTAAATTATCAGAGCATTTGAAAGCAAAATGCAGTAAAACCTTGAATTATGAGTAACTCATTCAGCTAGTATTTCACCACCTCAACAAACCTTTCTAATAAATTTTAACTTCATAAGTATGTCTTGCAATGTGAATGGTATGTGATGTCAAAGGTCACATGATCACCACTGAGCCAATGGTTCTACCCCCAAAACCCCCATCCTGAAATTGTGGATGTTGGTCTCCCAACAGCAAAAGGCTATGGTAGAGATCTCATTTGCAGGGGAGGAGGAGAAAAGGAATCCTGCAGAAAGAATTCCCGCAGAGGAAGCCCTCACTTCATATGACATTCAGGAGGTATAGAAAATGTGGGATACAGTGCAACAAGTGGTAGAAAAGTATCACCTGAATAACAGGGCTGTAGAAGTGAGACTGATGAATCTGTTTAACGACAATGCACGGTCACATTTCCGTGAAATGCTCAATAGGAGGCAGGAGCAAGTATCATTGGATAGGTTCCTTGTTAAAGTCGCATAAAAAGAAACACTTTCCATTGCGCTGATACAAAGCACTGACTCTGTTAGTGAGACTGAAAGTCATCTATACAGTAACCCTCCTCTCGCTCATCTCCCTCACACCAGCCAGGGAGGTTTTCAAAGGTAAGTGCAGGTTAATTTTTCTTTATATTTTGTATTTTCTTCATTATTTTTATTACAATATTGTGATGATTTTATATGAATAAATCTAAAATAAATAAAAACCCAGTATGTGGAATGAATCATCTGAGCTTCCATTATTTCTCATGGGAAAATTCACTTTGATATACAAGTATTTTGGATTAAAACATACTTCTGCAAAACATTATGCTTGCAAGCCAAGGTTTTATTATAGAAGGTTTTGGCAGATCTAAATGATCCTGAGATCAAGAAATATACGGAAAGGGAAATAAAAGGTAATTAGTATCCATACTAAAAACAAAAATTTCTAAAATGAACAAAATGTGGGCTACAACATACCACTTGGCCCAAAAGTGAACAATAAATACACCGTCATAACAAATACTAAATATAATTTAACCATAAATTTGATGAAACTACATTGATAGAATCAGAGAAGTAGAAACCATGCATGGTGGAGCATGCCTGTAATCTCAGTCCTTGAAAGGCTGAGGCAGGAGGATTGCCATGAGTTCAAGACCAGCCTGAATTACAGAGTAAGACTCTGTCTCAAAAAAAAAAAAAATCAGAATACAATAAGGAATGTAATGAGTTATATGTAGACATCCCCAAAGCTTCATGCAGTCATAGGTGATGTTTTTCAGAGGAGGCTAGATTTAGGGTGGGTGAATGTGAACTAAGGCAGTGATACTAGGATTAAGGAAACATGCGATTGGATTAGTCCACTAATTGGTTATCACAGTTCTGGGTGTGAGTAATGGAAAGCCCAACCTGGCTGTTGGTCACACCTACCAAAAGGCTTGTATCCTGGATGGGATGGAAGGGAAAGGAAGACATACTGCTGCACTTGCTGGTTGCTGTCTTCTACCTGCCACAATAAGAACTGTTTGTCCACTGTGATGTCCTTCTTCCATGCCACCATCCCCTGGAGACAGCTGACTATAGACTGAAACCTCTAAAAACTGTGAGCTGAAACAAACCTTTCCTCCTTTAACTCCAGCAATGAGAAAAGTACCTAAAATGGAATGTGCAAAAGCTAAACTTGCCCACTATCATACAAACTACATACAAATAGATCACGTATAATAATAGCAAATCAAAAAATAACGGTACATGAATATTATTTAGGACCAAGGAGGTAAATTCTAGAATAATCAGCTAAAAGAGTGGATTAAAAGCAATGTCTCTGGGCAGCAGGTTAGTTGTGGAAGTGAGAACAGTTCTTTTCATTATTGACTTTAAATACAATTCAATTTTTAGCCAGGTCCTGTATAACTTTGATAAATATAAAAAGTAGCTCAAAATAAATACGTATAACAAAATGAAGCCTAAATTTTCACCCACTAGAAATATTCTAAAGAATGAATCCAAGAGAGGTAACAAGCTAAGATTTAAGTCATGCTCATTACCTGCCCATGCTCATCTGAGCACTTAATATATGCTAGCTGATTTAATATGAAGAACATTCTTATGTTAGATCTTAAATTTTTAGTTGCTTAGGCGGAGTGAAGTACAGTGACTTATCCAAGACCCATGCAACTCTTAAATACTCGAGTCAGGATTTAGATTGAGAAAAAAGGCTCTAGAATCAAGGCAATTCACTACTAATTTCCCCTTTAGGGAAACAATTTTCTTTAATCCCTCTCTCTGTTCCTTCTATTTTACTCTTTTCTTAGATTCAATGGTTGTAGTACACATAAAACACGAAAATAAGCTTCTATGTCTCAAAATATTTAAAAAACAATACTGTATTTGTAAGACTTTTTAAAGCAAATGTCTTTATTGTTATAAATTGTGTGTTATAAAATATTACCCACCACATAAGAATTTCTTTCAAAATCAGAAAAACCCATTACTTCTCTCCTAAAGCTTTAACAGATCTCTGAATCAAGACAGAGATGATAATTTAAAAAATCCCTGGGCTTATAAAGTGTCTGTCACATTGAAACAATTTAAGTTTGAAGACATTTATATATTGCAGCATCATCAGAACAAGAACATAATCTCACATTAGTATCCTTCCCATATCTGGAAGTATTGTTTCCCTATGTGTGAGCAGTACAACAGTCAGTACACAAGAAAAGTACTACTGAAATCCCCATCCCAATTAGCATAGTCCTTGGGTTATCTAGGCTACTTGGGCTACCAGTCAGGTGATTCCAGTAAATGAGTTTTGCATCCTAAGGGATGAATTTGAACGTAGATGCAGCATTTCCTTACATCATCATATGCTATACTGATTTATCAGAAAACATAATATTTTTCCAAACTTAATTTGTTCCAAGATTCTGGGGAAGATAGCCATGGTCATGTTTGTCACCTGATGTGAAGTTTACAAACAGAAGCAAAATTTTGCAAATGCTCCTGTTAGTGACGCAAATTGCATAAACAAGCATTCATAAACTGAGATATTTATATAGATAATAAACGTACAAAACTATGTTCTCATTTCACAACTCTGCATTGTGAAAAGGCTCATGAATTACTATGATTGGGTTATTTCGTTGTAGCCTGTATAGCAAGTTCCTTTAGGAAAAATACCTCATTTATTGAACATGGTATTTATATGCACATCCATTTACTGTTTATAATAAACATGCAGAATAATAGTGTTATTCTTATTTTAGAGAAGACTAAACTCAGTTAAGAAACTTGCCCAAAATTATACAGTAGGCTCCCAGTAAGCATGAAACAAATTCAGTTGTATTAATAGATTTCACCATTCTCCAAAATATTCTTGGTTTCTCTTGTCTGTAAGAATAAAGCTACAGTACACTTAGATGATTCAGACCCATGGAATATTTTTTCAAAGGTCACTGTCTTTTCTTGCCAAGTATGTGCAGAAGGTCTGATGAAAAGTGATTACCTTCAACAAAGATTTGAGATATAGTCAGAAGCATGGAAATGTCATTCATTAAAATCACATAAGCTAATGGTCAGTATGACATTATGAGCATTGTCTTAGGATTTTTGGAGAAGAGGGAAGAAGTGTGGTATTTACATCACTGAAATGAACCTTAGGTTTCCCTCAATTTCAAAGTAATTCATTAGCACTTCCAGCTTTGATGACTTTTGCTTACATTTGATGTGCAGCAACTTCCTTTCCTTTGAAAGAACATTAGTTATCTTCCTGAGAGTTCTGGGAACACTGTAAGGTCTATACATCTTTCAAGGGCAATGGCTTAATATATAAAATATCATTTTAAACCTTTAATGTTGTCTTTGTTAATCTTCAATTTCTTAAAAATTAGGATATCAGAGTGACATTGTAAGAGTGCAGTTGTCTATAATTCACACAGCTAAATTTGGTTTCTGGATCGTCAAATATGCAAGTGTATTGTTTGGAATAATAGCCAATAATAGTTTCCAAGTGAGTCAGAAATAGAGCCACTGTGGCTTAAAAGCTAGAACCAAAATGCAAGTGTCTCTCTAGCAAGATAATGAATTAATGAGGAAGACCTCATTCAAACCAATAAATAACACCAGCATTCAAAGTTGTCTAGGTTTGTACTACTTTGAATGTCAAGTTACCAACCCATCATAACATGATCACTAAGAATACATCCATTACCACCTCTTCGGCAAGGGCTTGAGCTGAACAGCTGGCACTTGTGTTCTGCATGAAATGATGATTACAATAAGAAGGTGGCCCTGGGTTTACAGAGCTTCTGGTGAGAACCAGGGATATCTGCTGAATTAAGAAGAGAAGAGAATTTAAGATTCTGAGATTCAAGGGACCTGGAATTGCTCCTTTAATGCACTGCCCAGGAAAGCCTTCTCTAATTCCCCCTAGCACAGGTTTACACTGAATCTTCTCCATGTGTCCCTCAGAGACTACCCTCACTTCCTGTCTTTTTCCTTTCTGCCCTGTGCCTGGGCAGGCTGACCTCTGAGGGCTGCATTCACACAACTCCAGTAACCTCTGATCTGCTCTTGACATACAAAGCAAGGGATCAGAGTAAGTTGGGAGAGTGAGGATGGAATATGGATTTCCCCTGACACACCGAGACTGGAATTCACCTCCTTAACACAGCACGTCAGCTGCTGTTCTCACCAGTTGCCATACCCACACAGCCCCCTCTCATGCCCTCGCATTTGGTGGCAGCAGTGATGTCCTGATGTCAGCCATCCTGGTACTTCCCCACTCCTTGCTGTTTTTCAGTAAACCTGCTCCACCTTGGTAAGTGTCTCCTCTGTGGAACCCTCATGGGTCTCATTGGTAGCTAACTTAGGTTGGCTCTTGCATGGAGATTTTGCGGAACACAGAGCCTCACTTCTCTAGCAACATGATGCAGTCTTTGCCAATGGATGCTACATCTCACCCTTGTTTTGCCTTCAGTGAAGTGCAGAGCATACTTCTTAAAGCACAACTTCTAAGTTTTTGTTAACTAAAGGATGACATAATTTGGAAACAACTTGTTACATGTAAGCTTATGTTAGTGGTAAAATATACTTACCCGTGAATTTAATGGAGACAAATTTGTTTCCATATTCTGTCACAGACTGCCATATTTTTTTTGTATGGCCTTTGGAAATGTAAAAAGTTACACATATGGTACATCCTGATATGTAGATAACTGTGTGTTTATGTGCACATGCCTGTGTGTGTGTATGTCTTTACCTGTCCATCCATTTATCAATTAATATATTCCCAGTCAGGGATGCAGCTATGTGGATACAGTCCTCAACAGAAATAGACTAATGATACAAAAAGGATGGTCTCTGCCAGACGTAGCATCACAGATCTGTATCGCAGCACTGAGGAGGCTGAGGCAGGAGGATTGCTGTTAGTCTGAGGCCAGCCTGGGCTACTAATGAGCTCCAAACCAGCTTGAAAGTGAAACTCTGTCTCAACAAGCAAAAGATAGGTTCTAAAGTATAGCTCTAAGCTCTGGCGTCAGCAGCACATATACTAAAATATAGCTCTAAGTTTCATCTCTAACTCTTGTCACTGTGTTGCCTTCAGCAAGTTGTTTAGATTCTCAGGTCTTTTTCCTCTTCTACAAGAGTAGTGCTAATACCATCTCTGTTGCAGTTAAGGCTTACTCGTTTTATATAAAGTGAATGATGTATAAAATGCACCTGACAAGCATTCATTTCCTTCCTCCCAGAATCATGGCTTATTCTCAAGGAAAATTCTGAAATTCCATGGAAGTTATGTGGGCTTTTTTGTGTTGTTTTCTTTTGTTTCTTTTCTTTTCTTTTTCTTCAAGATTCTTCTATTTTTTGAGCCAAACTGCCCAGGATCAGAAGGTCTGACCCCAGAACCCTTTACATATTTATTTAATAAACTTTCTATTCTGAGATCTTTAAATTAATATTATCAAACTCCCTTAAGGTCAGATGTTTAATTGTCAATTTTATGTGTAAATAGGACTAAGGAGTGGTGAAAAAACTTACGCTCTGTTGTCTTCTGGGTTGTTAAGAAACTGGAGAAGCCACTAAGAAGTAACCAGGAGGTGCAAATCAGCTTGCTGCTAGAAGTCTTCAGCCCGAAGCACCTGTTGATTAATAAGAAAACAGACGAGAGGACCCTTCTGAAGATGACGTGTGGGTTCACTGCTTTGACTGTGGTGATGGCTCATGAGGGGTCTAGGTGCACACATACGTGCAATTAATCATTATATGCCAATTGTGCTTCAGTAAAGCTGTTTTGAAAAATCACAGAAAATAACCTTTGAAAAGGAAATATATATATATATATATATATAGCCCCATCCACTTATGTTTTGTGTGTCTTACTGTAACTTATATCTCAGTGAAGTGTAAGTATATAAAGTAAGGTGTCAGATAATGAATACAGTATGCTATCTTTTGTGTAATAAATAGAATTTAAAAATACATATCTGTATGTGTTGGTATTTTTAGACCTTTCCTGAAAAGATATGTAAGAATCTAACAATGATCACCACTATGGTCCAGGGAGAGGAAGGTAAAGACAAGAAGGAGTGTGGCTTTTCACCATGTGTATCTTTGTTATGGTTTGGACCTGAAGTGTGTCCCAAAGGCTCATGTGTTGGAGCCCCAATGTGGCAGTGATCAGAGGTGAGGCTTTAGGACAGTAATTGGGTCACAAGCACTCTGACCCCATCAGTGGATTAATCCATCGATGGGTCCATAACTTGATGGCCTCTTGGGAGGAGATAGAAACTTAGTATTGGAATCCAGTTGAAGGGAACTGTGAAGTTGAAGAATTTTAGGGAATGTGCCCTGGGGGACTCTATCCTGTCCCATCACTTCCTCTTACCCCCTCTCTGCTTCCATCCACCATAAAGTGAGCATCTCTGCTTCCCTACACATTCTCCACCTTGAGGCTCTGCCTCACCTCAGCCCAGAGACCACACAGCCAAGTGACATGGACTGAACCCTCTGAAACCATGAGTCAAAATAAATTTTTCCTGCTTTACATTGCTTCCCTCAGGTATTTTGTCATAGTGACAGAAGGCTGATTGACACACTGTGATTATCTTTCTCTTTAATCTCTTGAAAACAAGAAGATAAAGACATTTTTTAATGAGTAACCAGATGATTTAGGCTATAGAAGTGACTAACATAGGGGAGACAAAAGGTCAAATGGGCATTTTATAAATTCAGAAATATTTTGAAAGTACAAACAAAAAATGCAAAATTGGAAGGTTCTGTGATATTCAGAGACAATGCCCTCCACCATTTGAAGACACTAGGTTGGTGTGATCTACAGTCTACTTGTAATATGACTTAGCTTCTGCCCAGTATTATAAAGATATCACCACACATCGTTTTTTGGGATCTAGGGGAGATTGATCATAGACCCCACAGATGCCAAGATTCATAGATGCTGAAGTCCCTTATAATAACATGGCATATTATTTGTGTATAACCTATGCACACTGCCCCACATACTTTTAATCATCTCTAGATTACTTATTATATCTAGTATAATGCAAATGTTATGAAAATAGCTGCTCCACTATAGTTTAGGGAATAATGATAGGAAACAAAAGTCTATCCATATTCAGTACAGGCGGAATTTTTTAAAAAATATTTTTGAACCACAGTGAACTGAATCTGTGAATGCAGAACTTTTGGATTTGAAAGCCATCTACTGTAACAGATTTCCCAAGTATAGTTAAAATGAAACCCCAAATACCCCATTATGCACTCCTGTTGTGATACCAAATCAACTAAGAAGCAAACACATGCTAAACAGTCTTGCAGTATTGGCAGGGCCACAAGGAAGGGTACATGGAAGGAAGATAAGGTCCATTCCCTTAGGGAGTTCAGGTGGTCAGCTCACAGGTGAAATGGCCCTTGATGTTATCCAGCTGCTGAATGCAGAAATAAAGCTCAAAGATGTGGGACCAGCCAGTGACGACATTAGTGACTTAATAAGCCCCTATTCTGTAGTCTTCACAGTAGGAAAATGGGCACAACTTACCTGCAACCAGACAGGGATCCCACCCGGCCTGTGCACTGCTTGGCTGTTCCCCTTGCTCGTCTTCTAATCAGTGCCACATAGCCCCACATGAGCTCCTGAGAGCCCTTGTTTTTGGTCCCCTTCTTTCTTCCTCACTTGACCACTCTACACAAGGTTTGGCTTCATCTTGTCTCTGCCTTTTGTGTTCCAGCTAACAACCCATATCTGTCCAGTGAATTACTTTCCTAGGACTCTCATAATGCAGGGCCAATAACTAGGTGACTTAAATGGCAGGATTCTTTTCTCCCTTAGTTCTGGAAGCCAAAAACCAAAAGTCTAGGTGGCATCTTGGTCCCTCTAAAGGCTCTAGAGAAGTCTCCTTTGCCTCTTCCAGCTTCTGTAGCTCTAGGCACTCTTGGGCTCATGGCAGCGTCAGTGCAAACTCTGCCTCTACTGTCTTAGAGTCCTCTCACTGTGCCTGTCCCTCTTCTCTTCTAAGGATATTGTTATGTTGGATTAAGGCCCCATCCTACTCCAGTATGACCTCATGTTAACTTAACATCTTCATTACATTTATGAATACCCTATTTCTGAATAAGATTACCTTCACAGGTGTCTTGGGTTAGGGTTTTAATTTATCTTTTTTGTGGAGCACAATGTAACCCACAGCACCTGGGATACATGCATTTTACTGAGAGGAACCTCCACTACATGAACGATGTTCCTTCTTGCCATTTTAATAGTATTCCATAGCAATATTTCAGTGAGTGTGCATATGGAAAGCCTCCCTCACTACTACAAGGTGGGATAGAGATAAAGAGTTAAGAGGGGGAGGAAAACCACATCCTTCCACCTTGGGGAGAGTAAGCAGAGGAGGCGGACAGACCTGCCTTGCCTCTGTTAAAGGTGTGCTTTCATGCTTCTGTCATATGAGCTCCTCTGATCTGCTTTGAAGTGTTACCAACTTCAAGGCTGTAGTGGAAAGAAGGGTAGAGCTTGGCCTTACAGTTACCTCCCACAAGGTGTGTAACTTTCTCATTCCTTGCTTCCTTGTCTATAAAATAAAAAGCCTAACTCAAATCACTCAGTTCCTTTTTAATTTGCAAATATCCTGGTTTCAGGGGGGCATTGAGGAGTTTCTTGCTGAACCAGGAGTGTTGGGCAGGCTAGGAAGGAAAGGCGGCTGTATTGCAGTGAGCACATCGGCTGAGAGACCAGAAACTTAAACTGTCACAAAGGAAATGACAGGGACCAGGGATTTAGCTCAGCAGCTAAACACCTGCCTGGCCATGAGTTCTATGCCTGGTACAAAAAAAAAAAAAAAAAGGAAGGGACAGCTGTGGAAGTGTAGGGAAAGTGGCTAGACACAGAAACCCACGCTCAGCTCCCCGGATACTCCCGTCACCAGATCATCTGGGTTCTTGCAACTTCTACTTTTCAGCCAGTCATTTTCCCTGCAGCCAGTGTCTCACTCAGAGAACAGCAAGGGAAATGGGTAGACCAGTCAGGCCTCTTGCCTGTTAGTGCTGGACTTTGAAGGACTTAAGCAAAGCCCCGGAGTTCCTGGAACTTGACGTCATGCAGTCTCATTGCTTGAGTTTTCTCTAGGTGCCCTCGGTTCCTGTGGGCTCTCCTGAGTGCCGTGTTCATTTCCACTGCTTCCAAGCATCTATGGTGTAAAACACACTTGCTGCCTCCAGGGGACTCACAAGTGTAGTTCAGGTTCCAGAGGCCTCTACTCTACCCATGCCTTCATAAAAGGAGCATCAAGACAGGGGACCAGAGGACAAAGGGATACCCCTAACATTGTGCTTAAATACTAGACTGGGAACCCCAGCCACGTAGGCCCTTGACCTGCGGGGCCCTTGGCCTGCGGGGACAGAACTCTCCACTGAGAGTTTGTATGGATAATAGAAGTGAGTCACATCCCTTAGGCTGTGCCTTATGTGAGTTGGTATCTCCAATGTCACCAAATCCTGAGTCACTGGTGGGACATGTATCCATCTGTCCTCTTCAGCTCCCCTCCCTGCTCCAGGGCATGTTTTTGTCTGGTAAACACTCTTGGCTTCCTTACCTCTCCACCTCACCCTGGCTCCCAAGGTCCCCATGGATCACAATTATTCTAATCATGTGCCTCCTCCGTGGTCAATGTTGACATTCACTGCTTATGATCACTGGAGTTTCATTCAGATTACAAAAGTTTTTCCACATTGCAACACAAGCATGGACACAAGATTGATCTCTTCCCTTTGCTGCTAGCATTTCTCAAGTCTTGATTTCAGCCCAGCAGCTTCATTTCAAGTGAGTCCAAGTGGACTTCCTGTTTTAACTTAATTCCATCTGAAGGGAAACTGAAGAGAAGGGCATTAGAGGAGGGCAGACCCTACATTCATGTTGTCTTCTAAGTATCAAGAAGATTCTTCCTCCTTATTTTTGTCTCAGTGGCATCCAATTCAAGTCCAATACTCCTGTGTGCTCCTTGGGTTCAATTCTTCGAGATTGGGTCCTTGGAACCTGCTTCTCAGCCTGCATATCAGAGAACACCTATAAACTAAAAGGGCGTGTGAAGAAGAGTGACTTATAGGGTGCAGCCCTGCTCAAGTATGACTGACCACTTCCATGATTATCATAAAACTACCAATCTGCCCCTATGGATCTAGTTCTGTATTTTTGCAAGCAAAATACTCTAAAACAGAAAACTGAAAACAACAACCACTTATTTACCTCCCATAGTATCAGTTGTTGATACCTCCCATGGTGTCAGCTGCTGAGGTTTGAAGGGTCATTTCCAAAATCCCTTATTCTCATACCTGGAAATATGGTGGCCGTTAGAATGGGGGCTGAGCCAAGAAGCCTCAATTTCCTCCACCTGGACCTCTTCCTAAGCTATTTGGATTACAGTCAACACAGTAGATAAGTTCCAAAAGCCAGTGTCCCAAGAGAAGATAGAAGTTTGTACAACTATGTCTGATCTAATGTGATGATTAATCTTGGTTGTCACCTTGACTGAAGATGCCTAAAACTTGGAGAAGCATACTTCTAGATGTGTCTGTGAGGTGGTTCCCAGAGATGATTGACTTCTGGGGCCACAGATAGAGAGGAAGCCCCACTGAGAATTTAGGCAGCACTGTCCATTAGGCTGGGGACCCAGATGGAAAAATAAAAGCTGGAAGAAGAGAGAAGCTTGCTCATACACATAAACTTAATTCTTCTTGAGCAGATGTATTTTTTGTTATTGTTGTTGTCACCATTATCCTAGATATCAGACTCAAGATTCTCTAGCCTTTGAAGGAAGACTGTTCCTGATGACTCTTCTAGCATCTTCCAGGTGTTTAGCTTCAAGCTGAAGATACATGGTTTGTCTCTGATGTTCTGAGGCTTCCGGGTCCTTGGCCTGAACTGCCATTGGTTTTCTGAGCTATCATGAGACTACCCAACCCCTGATCATATAAACCAATCTAACACATCCCCTCTTAAAATTATATATACTTTCTGTTGGTTCCGTTCCACCAGAGAACCCTGACTAATACATTTATGTTCAAGAAAATAAAGTGTAAGGATAACATCAAAGGTGTTTTCTGAGCCTATACTGTCATCTCAATTAAGGTGAAATGCACTGTTCCTCTGCTCATTTTTCAAGATGGTTTACAATCTGCATCCACCTTCTACATGAAATCCATCTGACCTGGTCCTCTGGCCATGTGGGTTATCCTGCCATCTTCTGAGCTGCCTGCCTACTCCAGCACATGGTTTGCCTCTTCTTCAAAACTTGTACTTGTTCAGTTTTCCAGCCTGAGCGGCCTTACCTCTCTCTAGCATTTTTTTTAAACAGGGACACTGAAGAGGAGCCTTTATTTTAACAGGGCCTGTGCTGCAACACTGGAGTGGGGCAGGGTTAGTGCACAGGAGAGAGCCCTCCTGGACTAAAACCAGAGAGAAGACTGAAGAAGGCTGTTTTCATGGCAGCCGCAGGCCTGTTTCACTGTGAATGTTGCATATGCATATAAGGAGCCCAGACTCCTCCCCTCCACATTTAAGCCACCTGAGGGTATCCCTGGATTTCTCAAAAAGACAACAGTATCATGTGAAGTGGGGGAGAGGCAACATGCTACCTATCTGGCAGCAGAGGTATCAGAGTGGAAAAAGGTAGTTTGACAGCCAAGAAGGTTACCAATAAATGGGTGGAGAGGACACAGAAGCAAGTTGGCCTAGGTGACTGGGGGGCTTGAGGAAGAGCAAAGGGAGGCAGCAGACAGAGGCATGATGGTCACCTGCTGACCACATCTCCCTTCCAGAAGCCAGGGGAAAAATGAGAAAGTCAGAGGTGCTTCTCCTCTGCCTCACCCTTCCTCGCCTTAGAGATTTCATGGTTCTTGATCTTATGGGAGGCTAAAGGGCAAAGGTCCCTCTTCTGTAATTGCTTGTTAGCTGATCTGCGGTAGTTGACTGTGTTGACTACAACAAACAAACAAACAAACAAACAAAAAACTTGGCAGTCTCTCTCTCTAATGATACCTGGTGTCCAAGAATCTGAGGGATCCTGGTTCTTCCTCGGGAGACACTGAGTGAAAACCCTACATCATCACCATTTGCTGAAGGTGGAATTTCTTTAGTCTGGAAGATAGAAACTTTACCAACAGTTTAAAGATACAGGGTAGCATAATCGCTCCTGAAGGATACTAGTGGAGCTCCCTTTCTGCCCATGGCATCACAACTTGACCTTCTGCAACAGCAAGCATCTGCTCCTCCCAGCGCTTCCGGTCTAGAACTTGCCCCCAAGACTGCATCTGGCCTTTTTTGTAAAGACGAACTCTTGCCAATACCCCTCACATGTTGACATCTTTCACTGTCATCCTCTCCAGGCTGGCCATATTCTGTTAGAATAGAAACTTGATCTCAGAGATGCCCTAGTCTTGTACATTAGGAAACTTTCTATCCAGAGACAAACTGGCTCTCTTGCCGTCATGGGGCCTTCATGACTGCCCACCCCCCTTTCACAAATCACCAGTAGCTACTCTCGGCCCCTGTGACTCCTGAATTGGAATTAGCCACTTGGCAGCCATTTCCACTTTTATTGTCCTTGCAGATGGAGCCACAGTAGATCTTAGGCTCAGAAACACACTCAGTCTAGATACTTGCCAGAATATGAATACTATCAAATTAGCTCATCCAGAATGTGAGCACCTCAAAAGTAAGCCTTTCTCATCTGCCAATACCATTCATTCTCTTGCTATAAGACCTCTTCTGCACCAAAACTGCCAACTGCAGGAAAGGTAAAAGTCAGAGATGACCCTTTTCTCTAGGCCTGAGGGCTTTAGAAGTCAAATCTGAAATGGCCTTTGCAGACAACTTAGAGTTCATGAGAGAACAACTGTGACTAGTAGATTGAAAGCTGTGCCTATAGAGCAATGTAGAATACTCACTCCCAGGTGCCATACCTCAGCAAGAGCAGCAACTTTTAACTTTGAACAAGCCTTTATCTCAAGACTTGCTTGATGGCAGAAACTGAGAATCTTATCCAGATGGCAAGAGTTATAATCTTGGATTTTGTGAGCCTACACCCATGATCATATGCACACATATAAGGCATTACTCAAAACAGAGTAAAAGGATTCACCCACACAGTAACCTGACCAGCTGAAGAGCTGACAGTTCCCAGTTCCCCCAGGTTGTGAAAGGGAGCTCTCCTCTTCACACCATGTACTTATATGCAACTTATGGCTGGCAGCAAGTACTACTTTGTCTAACTAAAGACAGAGAGCTCAAGCTTGATGAGATTGTGAATTATCCTTGTCCTTGTCCTTGGACAGTTAGATGTCACCTCTGCATGTATGTCCTCCAAAGCCCCAGCACTTCCCAGTACCCTTTAGCAGTAGCAGTGCTGCCACTCTCCTCCAAAGTGCTGCACTGACACCCCACCAAAGGGGGTGGTGGAGACTCAAGCAACACAGGAGCTTGCTGCATACAAGGGAGGGAATACACTGCACACATCCTGTACTGTGGCCTTAATGCTGCCCCGGTGTCCAGAGCCAGCCCCCAGCATAACTATCTAGTAACTATCTAAATGCCAGAGTGTAATGTAGCCCTGCTGAAAGCCCTTAGAAGACTGGCT
>PVJX010010021.1:0-58653 GCA_004027295.1 Dolichotis patagonum
AAAACAAAACAAAACAAAACAAACAAAAAGACAAAATAAAGCAAAAAACTGTTAACATGTGACGGTTGTTCTAACCAGGGCCCAGTGTTTGCTACTTAGGTTTGTTTTTACCATTATCCTAGGACTTAAAGGAAACCTTTACATATAAAATTAAAAACCGTACAAAAAATGGAATTTCATAATAGGATTGCAGTTTTCTTTTTTTCCTTCAGTAAACAAACATCTTAATGACCACTAATGTGTGTGATAAACTGCTTTGTGAGCTGGAGATTTTATGAGGCAGCAAAAGAGTTTCTACTCTGGAAAGCTTTACAGTCTGTCTAGCAACAAAACTCTATAAAAAACGGATATGGATTATGCAATGTAATGACTCTTAGTACAGAAATATATACCTAAAGGAGTGGAAGTACTGATCTCCTTTAAAGTGATACAATGCCTAGATCTTTTTCTTGATGCCCTTCTTGTGAAAAACAATGGAATCAAAGGCTCTGGCCCCTGGAGAGATTAGAAATGGGCTAACATATCTATCACATCTTGGGAGTTCCTATATTTTAAGGATTAACTACACACCTTTTTCCTAGGAGACTCCCCAGTCTCTGTGCTTCAGGGTAGGGGCAACCCATGTGTGGATTCCAAAATTCTCACTGGTGAGAAGAGACCCAAGTAAGCTGCAGAACTGATGTCCTTGTTGTAGAGTCATACTGTTGTTATTGTTTACAAACTCATTCATATAATCTTTGAAGATAGGTCAATAGTCTTACTCCTTTTTGTAAGGTGTCATGATGCAAGAGAAAAAAGTATGATGTTTTAAGCCGGGTAAGCTGGGATCAAAATCCATGCGTTGGAAATGTGATTTTGGTTCAGTAAGTTGATTTAGTTACACCTCAATGTTCTCTTTTGACAGCAATATCTAATTCACAGGTTTGTCTTATTAGACAGTGAAAGTCAGTAAAGGACCAGCAGCAGTTCTTGATAGGATATGGGTACAAAAGAAATGTTAGGGGCTCTTTCTTTCTTTACCATGAAGTTCTAAAATTCAGAGATCACATGATATTTTCCTGTGTAGCCCCATCCTCATGGCAATGCTAGGATTGAAGCTGGCACTTAGTGAACATTTATTGACTGAATGAATAAATAAGCAAATGTTTGAAGTTCACAGGTTCTGGCACTTTCCTGCTCTATGAATCACTGTCCCTTTCTTCCTATAAACCACACTTCCTTAATTATTTGGTGGCTCTAATAAGCCACCATTCTTTTCTGAGCTCCTGGTTTACTAGGTCCATGCTACTGTAAATAAAGCTAAGGAACACTGGGACTTTTTTAAATGCCCAAATAGCACTTTGGATCCAGCCTGCTTATGTACACTGTGGTAGGAATATAAAAAGTTCCTAAGGGAAAAGTGGTGTCCAAAACACCAAGTCATTTTCATTCTTAGCTTAAAGACCATTTGGCAGTCATTTCACTTGGCAGCCCCACAGGTGATAAGAGAGGCTTTGGCTGTGGGGTCCTGCAATGAAAGCAAAAAGGCCTAAGGAGACAGTGAGGCGAGAAGTTCACATACGTTCTCATGTGTTAGAAGCTTTCATCCACGGAGCTGGAGTGTGGTATTTTCCAGTCATTGTTACATTGGTGGATACAGGAGCTATGTTTTATTAAAATTCATGGTGTCATCATCTAGCTTAAGCCATTATGCTATATTAGGACTTTTTAAAAAAATCATAACTTTAAAGGCTGCTCTTACAGCAGCAATGCACAGAGTATCTGCCTCTGCTTCCCACGGGGCCGAAGTTCCCTTGGCAGCCAGAACCTTGGACCATTATAGAATACCCAGACTGCTGTAAGTAGTGTATTTATCAGCTTTCTGTTGGTTATACAAAATGCCTGACATGCACAACTTGAAGGAGGGAGGTTTATTTTAGCTCACAGTGTCAGAGGTTTAGTCCATAGTCAGCTGGCTCCAAGGGAGAAGCATCATGGCAGAAGGGCATGGAGGAGGAAATCTGCTCAATTCATAGCATCCAGGAAGCAGAGCAAACAAAGAGAGAAGAAGGGGAGCAAACATAGTCTCCAAGGTCATGTCTCCCACTCAGGCATATCCAGAATGTGCTCTACTAATAGCACAGATATCATAGATGCAAGACAATCAAGGTGACAATCGAGATTAACCATTACAAATGCTGAATTTAAAGCTGAACTTTAATGCCAGGCTTTTCATCATTTTTGTGCAGTAGGTTACCTCAAAGATCTTTTACAAATTGAGGCCATGCCTTACTTGTCTTCATTTGTTACCCTTATGCTTGCAGGACCTTCCTGAAATACATTACCAGTTACTGCCTTCTGGTCTGTTTCCTGTGCTCTCTGCAACACCTCATCTTTCCAACACTTTTTGATTAAACAATCTGGTGGGGACCCATTTATGTTTTTTGGTTCTCTGCTTCTCCAGTGTGGTTGCTATATCATGTCTTTCTGTTCCACTTTTTTACCCTCTCAGGAGAATCTCACCTACACCCAGGGCTCTATTAATTACTTCTATGCTAATGATGGCCAATTTTCACACTCATTTTTACTTCCTAAGAGATTAATAATCAATACATCTACAAGGATACTTATTCTTATTTGTACAAATCCATTTTCCTCCTTGAGAATTTATTTTATTCTACTTGATATTTACTTAGTTATTTTAGGATATTTCTCTTGATTTTGAACTATCTCCAAATATGCAGGTTGAGTGTTCCTCATCTAAAATCCCAAATTTGAAGCTTGAAAATATGAAACTGGCCACTGGTCTGATATTCCAAAATGAAAATTCTATATCATGAAACTTTGTTCCATTCATGAAATAATTTAAAATACTACATAAAATTACCTTTAGGTTATATATATGAGGTAAGCTTATAAAACATAAATGAAACTTGTATTTAGACTTAGGTTTTATCTTTAAGCTATCTCATGACATACATGTAAATATTCTAAAATTTTTTAAAAATCCATAACACTCCTGGTTTCTAGAATTTTATATAAGGATTACTTAACCTGTACCAATCAGTCCATATATCTGTATCTCATTCTCTCTCTCTCTCTCTCTATATATATATATAGAGAGAGAGAGAGAGAGAGAGATGACAAATACAAATTTCCATCACTTCCGTAAGATTCAGGTGTGGTTGGGAAAACTCAAGCATAGATCAAGAGGTAGATCTTTAAGAGCGAGACCTACACAGACTCACATTATCTTGCACACAGACCAAGACCATGGAACGCATTGTCTCCAGTGGGTACAGCAATTGCCCGGCTTGATTACAGAGAGGAAAGCCGAGCTTGCCAGGCCCACGGCAGTGTTGCGTCCTGAGATCATTTACTCCTGCAGAGCCTTCCTAGTAAGTAAATGCCTCCCTCTGCCTCTGATCCTTCACTGGGATGCTTCCGATTCACTAGTGTTCTATGCGCCCAAGCATCTCAACCATGCGAAGACTTCCAAGCTGCAGAACCACAATATGCCCCTTCAACACTAAGAAGACGCCCCAGAGCCTCTGATCTGGTCTCAGTATAGACTGGACTTTAAAATGCGAAATGAGCTACCTTTTCTCCATCAGACGTCAGAAAAGGGGGCTGTGAAATTTATAGTGCAATTCATACCATGGCAAGATTATTTTAAAACAGTGGTTTATAGTGCTTAAGGAAGCTGGTTAGTTGGCCAGGATTTCTACTGATGGCTCTGGGGAGGCAGAGTTAAGAATAGCTGGCTGCGTGTCTGTGTTTGGGGTTTGAAATGCTTTGCTTTCTTCAGTCACAATATCATAGACTTTGCTGCATTTTCAAACAACACACATAATAAATGACTTCTCCAAGAATCACGGCAAGGCTTACCTGGATCCTTCTCCTCTTGTTTTGCCCTCAGTAATCTGTTGCTTATATTTGAAAGCCTTCTGGAGGCTGGTTTTCATTTTGCTCACTAGAGAGGAACCATTTTTCATGAAGAATTGGGTTGCTGAAGTGACTGTAATTTTTCTTCCAAAATTCTTGGCACACAGAGTCCATGTGCAAATGTATACATTTGCCTGGATTACCTTGGCTCACTCTATTTACCATGGTGGGTTTTGCTTGAATTCTTAGCCCTATCTACAAACATTGATATGCCTCAAATCTTTTTATTTAGTTGGCATTTATACTTGCACCATTACTCGTTGGCTCCGACAATATTTTAGCCAGAGAAATTAGAAACAGCAAAACTTTCCCTGTGACCTTGAAATAGAAGGGCATTAATGAGAGAGAGGGTTGTAGCTGTCTGGCAATATTTGGAAAGCCGGCCTCCCTGACGGTAACCATGCCAGATGGTTTGGGAGGACGGACGGACAGACTTGCAGGCTCTTTGAGCTCAGTTAGCAGGAAGCGCAGTCCTCTCTGGCTTTGAGGCTCATGTTGTTTGTAACCACACAGAGGAAAAAGATTAAGGAGACATTTGGAAACATGAAGCTGGTCACTTTTTAATCAGGTGGATTGATTTTTCCAATCCCACTGAAAAGGTGAAATTTCAAATTATTTAGAGAGTAGAAATAGGTGGCTTGGCCCAACTTGGTGAAAAGAGGAAAGCCTAGGGAAAAGAAGGACTATGTTTTTTTTGTTTTTTGTGTTTGTGGTTTTTTGTTTTCCTCTCCAAGTGCCTGCTGGAAAGGAACAAATGCAAGAATGAGCCGGGATTGAGTTGCTGTCGATGTGATGTTATCGAGCTTCTAAGACTGAAGATTAGCTGCACTCCCCCTCCCCTCCTCCCTTGTCTCCCTGTGTCTGGAGGTCTGGACATATTCTCTTCACTACTCAGCAACGTTTCTCTTTCATCCTATAGATAGTGGTCAGGTTCCAGCCAGGTTCAAACCAGAGTATTCTGAGCAAAGATGAGTCCACAGCACAGGGGCGCGTCCGTTATCCAGGCGGGCGCATTCCAGAGTTGCCCATTATCAGACCCTTTGAAAACAGAACCAGAAATCTACAGGGCAGAAGAGGGGAGCTCTGTGATGCTAGATCGGCACTTCTGGTGCTAAAAGAGAGTCTTCCAACGTTAATGTTGGTTTCAGTATATTTCTGTGAGAAAATAGATGCATCTAGGGGTATTGGCTCTCAGGGAAAGACTTGATCAGAGGTCAGAGACCAGAGGAAACTTCAGGGAGAGGATTGGCAGCCAAGATGATTCTTTTGGGGAGAAGAGGGTTGGGGTTTAGGAAGAACTGAAGCAATTTCTTCTACTCCCAGCTCTGGTTTGCAGTGACTCAGCCATGGCAGTGAATCTTCCCTAGATCAGGGATTGCCTAGGTCCCTTGTGAGCATATGCCTAACTATTACCTATCTTCTTTTCCAGGTGTTTTCAAGACTAGAGCAGACTTATCTTCAGACAAGGCAATAAAGCTGAGTGAAATTTCAGGACCCAGGCTGCCTCAAGCCTAGCTCTCTATGCTGGCTTTTAAAATCTGGAGGGTCTTTGCCAGAGTGGAGGATGGAATGGCGAACCTTTTTATTTCACAAAATCACTGTGAGGTAGTCACTGAGTGCAGGTCAGTTGCCATTAAAGTCCAACAACCAATAAATAGAAAAGCAGCTGACAGTGGGCCTTCTCTGCCAGCTCTTGGTCACCAGCTACAGCTCTGAGGAAAGGGCAGATGGGACAGAGAAGAAGGTGGTGAGCAGACGCTAAAGAATGTGCACTGTGGTGGAGGGGAGGAGGAAAGGAATGGCCACTCATTGAAAGGAAAAGAAATGCAGAAGATGCTAACGTAGAAGATGGCCTTACATGACTCTCTGTCTGCCACTCATGTGATTGGAACATTTAGAAGCCAAGAACTAAAGTATTTTTGCCACTTATCAGGATACATCAATGAGACACATTTTTTAGAGGTTTTCTCCAGAAAAACCTCCTGACGAGAGGCATCACTGTCATGAGGCCCCAGAGCCTCTTCAAATGAACTGGGGAAAGATTCCTAGCCTCTGGCTACTGAAGTGGCAGTGAAGAGATCAAATGTAGGGACGGAAAACCAACTCTCCAAATGGCAGCCTCGGGTTGAACATAGTGATGAGTTTTTAAAGATGAACAACGTTCAAGGGCCACGTTCTATGTTCGCATCTTATGTTTTCTCTTATGTCCCTGAGCAATGTACAGCTAGACATAGCTACATTACAGTTCTACCCTTTCTACGTGCCCAGCTACTTGCCTACAGGCCTGAAGTAGGGTTTCTGAGCTGCAGCACTATTGACATGTCTGGCTGGGTCATTCCTTGTGGTGGTTGCTGTGCTGTGCACTGTAGAATGTATAGCAGCATCCCTGGCCTCCACACACTCAACATCTGTAGAATCTCCCCCGCAAACCCACTGTGTCAACTAAAAACTAAAGAAAGAAAGAAAAAAATACTCTAGATATTGCCAACTATCTCTGGGAGGACAGGACAAAATCACCCACAGTTGAAAATCGCTGTCTCAAAGAAACCTATAATTTGTATTAAATTAGTGAGCCAATTACAAATCAGGTTGAATCTGTGCTTATTTATTAAACATTCATATAAACAAATAGTAAGACCACATTAGACATGCACTTGTGGGTTTGAGCCATACTGGAACCATTCTGTCATAATTGTTACCTACTCTGTTTGCACCCATGTTGCAATGCAGTTCTTGAGAAAATTGCCAGTACACAAAGTTTTACATTACCACCTTTATTTCAACTCTTCCTTTTTTTTTTTGTAGTACCGTCTTGGCCACCTTCCTGAGATATATATGATACTCCTTTGAAGACTGTTTTCCAGAAGGCAATGTTTAGTGTAAAGAAATGATTCACTAAGGCTGGAGTTAGAAACAGTAGGGCCCCGGTCATCTGGGAGAGATTCTGTGTGGAGACCTCGCCACACTCCTTAAGCCATTCCTCACAGCCCCCACCCGCCTTGCATTTGCATGGTTGACCCTGTGCAACAACATCAAGTTGTCAGTACCCATTAAGCACTGCAGTAATGCTCAGAGTGTGTGTTACTTTTGCTGAGAAAGAGCTGGCTCTGAGGAGAAAGACCTTGTCTTAAAGGCTAGGGATGCATTTCTCCTCAAGCAAGGAATAAAAGCAATCAATGCTTCTTAGAAAGATTTCTGCTCAAGTCATTTTGGTTCAGGTTAAGAGTGCCCCTGCATTCAACAAAGTGTTACCATCATAAACCATGAAATGCAGAGTTGAATTTTAATGAAATTGCCAGTAAATGTGGGCGTTCTGGATCAACAATGGGGAGCCTAGGGCAGTGAGAAAAACTAATAAGACCACCAAACCAGCAACAAACATTTGGGTAGCCATAAACAAAACTCTTTGCTTGAAGCTTCATGAAAATAGGCAGTAAAATTTCTTTTCTGCCTTAGCGTGGTATTGCAAGTATGTGCATTTTCACAGGTACCTGTTGGAGGGGCCTCTGTCCTAAGAGTCTTCTAATTTGTAGGGCAACCAGAAGAGAGGGGGCATTTGGGGCTATTGATACCTAGATGTTGTGAGCCTCTATCCCTTTTTAACAACTATACTTTCCAGTAACAGAAGTCAGTCCATTCCTTATCATTCTACTGGCTGAAAAGAATAAACAAGAAACTGTCTTGTTGATTAAAAATTCTTATGCTATGTACCTTGAAAAGTTTCTTCAGATGGCTTACTAAAAATACAAGTGCTTATTCAAAATAATAAAATGAAATGAAACATGATGGAACAAACTCATAGCAATCAAAGCTTCTAGCTTTCATGAGCTGGATTCTGTGCTTGTTAAATCCTCAATTCTGGAATCTGTGGAGCAGACAAGCCCATGTAATAAGCATGCTATGATCAATGACTCCCGTTTTTCTCTTCTAAATCCGCTCCTATCTATCTTTGGAGAAATGCCATCTTTCCTGACTGTACACATGCCCAGACTCCTTTTTTCTTTTTCTGAAATATTTTGAGAGTTCTGCTAAAAACTGAATCTGGCATATAAATACTGAGTTTCTGAGCTCTGTTGTGACTTCTTCCCTCCCCACATACATGATCTGCTTAGCATAAGACTTGGGGCTGTCTGGTTTTTAGTTAACTTCCAAATGTGGGATGACTCACTCCTGGGTGATCTCACTGTTTCCTGGTTTAATCACCACCTGTTTGCTGATCTTTCAAATCTCCCTTCCCAGGCCAGTCGTCTACCTGAACTTCGCTTCTTACTCAGTACTGCCACTTGAATGTCCCCCAGGCATCTCGGACCTGGCACTTTCAGTGGCTTTGCTGGTCACCCAGAACAGAGGTCCTTTTCTTCCTGCAGACTTCTTGCATCTCAGCAAATGGCAGCTCCACTCTTCTATTGGATCAGGCATCATGGTCTCATCATCTCTAATTACACACATCCAATCCACCAGCAGAACTGTTTTTTCTACCTGCGCGGAGCATCTATGCAGAATCTAGCCATTTCTTACTGTTCCTATCTCTACTCCATGCTCAAGCCACCTTCATCTCTTATGTTGTTAAATGCAACAACATCCTAACTCATCTTTTCATGTCTTTATTTGTGCCCACAAAGTTCATTTTCTCTGCTCAGGAGCAAAAATAGTCCTTTTAAAATTCCTGATCTACTCGAAACTGTCAGGTCTCCCCTTCTCAGAGTCAAGTTAGTGTCCAGTGGACAACAAGGTCACAGTGATACCTCAGCACATTTCCTGACCCTCTTTCTCTGGCGCCTAGTTCTCTCCTTTGCACCTGCCCTCACTCCTACCAGGACTACTGTTTCTCCAGATAGCAACCTGGCTCCCTCTCTCAATGACTGGGTTTCTGCTCAAATGTCATTGTACCAATGAGGGAGGCATTGACCTCATTGTAAACAGGTGTTGTCCCCTTCTTCCCCACATAACTCTCCACCTGCCTTTCCTCTGCTCTTTTCTCCATGGCATTTGTCACTTATACGGCTGTAGTCACTTGTTTATCTTCTCTATCAACAAGAGGAGCTAAGATGTGTTTGGTGCATGGCTGTGTCCTTGGAGACCGTAATGATGATCACAGCCTACTAGGCACTTAGTGCACGGTTTGGGGATGTGTGGTGCCTTTGAATTCCATTTATATGTTGCATTTTGTAGAAAACCTTCCATGATCCGCTAAGCCTGGTTAAACGACCCTTCCACAGTGGTCTGGGCTTCCCCTATTATGATACTTCTTACAGCACACTACAATTTCATGGTTAATTTACAAAAGTTCTGTAAGGACTGGAGTCATTTATCTCTTTCACTGATGAATATGCAATAGTTGCAAAGCGGCTGGCATGTTGTTGGCACTCATCTATTTGTTAGGTTGAATATATTTTATATTCAATTCAGTATGTATTTATGTGTGTTGCAGTTAGGGTTTGCAAGGGAAACAATTACACACAAGACACATACTTGGTAGTAGTATTTTATAATGGTCACCCAAAGAGTTAAATATAAGAAGTGCAAGAAATCTGTCCAAATACTAAGACCCAAAGAATCCAACTGAAGGCCTGGCTGGACCCTGTGGCAACGTCCTGCCTGAGTTCATCTGAAGACCTAGAGCCCATGCCAATGCCCACCGTGAGTCTAACTGGAGGCCTAGAGCCCTTCAGAGTGTCTCATGCAAGTCTATTTCATGAATCTGCACTGGAAAGGACCAAACGTCCAGAAAGTCTGTGATAGTAGAATAAAGAATCTGTGCCAGTAGACTGAAGTTTCTTCACTAGAGCCAAGAAGCAACATTCAAAACAAGGACCAGGGTCCCCTGAAAAGTACCACAGCCATCCTCAGCAACAATGACGTCCCAAGCTCCTCCGCTGATGAGAACAGCCAGTTCACATCAGGAAGCCAGTGTGACAAGCTCCTCTTGGAGAAAGAACAGCACATCATCTTCTCCTCCAGTGTCAGGAAGCGGTGAAGACCAGAGCTCCCACAAAGTGAACTGCAGCCATTCTCAGTGACAAGGTCCTGAGCTCCTTTGACGATGAGAGCAGCCAAGTTCCTACCAGGAAAGAAGCTTGACAAACTCCTCCAGGAAAACCACCGGCAACAGGAGAACCAACAGCACCACTTCTTATTCTCCAATTCTTCCTTTTATGTTGGCAGCAGTCCTCAGATGGGCTCTCCACATCCAGCACTACCTGATTCAGTTCAGCCGGTGTTACAAGTTGCCCACCAGTTTTCAACCCCCCACAATGTGTTATATATAATTCATATCTAATGAAACAGGGTATATTACACAGTCATATTTTTAAACATTCATGAGCATTCTAGTAGTCAAACTGCGTTCCACTGAACTCTGAAGGCTGAATCCAGATTTTTTTCTGATTGTGTGAAGGGTCATTTTATTCTTGCACTGTCTGAATGGAGTATTAAAATTCACTTAACACAAGATTAACCATTACTCAGTGATATTTGGTGCATTCACAGTGTGGTGTGATTTATCTCCTTTGTCCAGTTTCAAAACATCTTCATCACCCCAAAAGGAAGCCCTGTGCCCATTAAGCTACTCCCATCCCTTCCTCAGCACATTCGCTGGCAAACACCAATCTGCTTTCTCTTTCTATGGATTTCCTTATTCTGAATAGTTCATATAAATAGAATTATATTAACATGTGACCTTTTGTCCAGAAGGTCTTAATATGCATGACTATAAATCTTTATGGTAGCAAGATGTAATGGCTAAAACATTGTGTCCACTTGAGGAGTTTAGAAGTTTACCTAAGTGACTCAGCAGGGGACCAAGGTTCTTACTTTGTAAACGTCCTGAGCCTGTGCAAGAGGAGGGGAGAGAGATGGCATGAGTGCTACACCCACCAGAGAGTGACTGACCTGCTTACAATATGAGGGAGGAAAAGAGACTTGCTATCCACTTTTTTGCTTTTGCTACTTTTGCTGTCTTCTGCTGTCTTGAAGTGTTGTCCCTGTGCCATGACACCCTGCCTTGCAACCAGCTTATTATGGACTGAAACCTCCACAAACTGTGAACTAAACAAATCTTTCCTTTCTTCATTTTGGACATTGAGTATTTTGTCTCAACAAGCAATGAAAAGAAAATAAGACACAAGACTTTGTTTTTAATCCTGTTGACATGTTTGGCAATAGATTTACACCATCTCTCTCTCTCCCCTTATGTACCACTTGAAAAGGCCAAACAAATTAACCTGAAGAACTTCCTTGCCAGTCGTCACTGGTGGTTTAGCGTTAGACTTTCCCAAGGCAGAGGCCAGTCTCTCCAGCCCGCATCTGGTCTCCTGGCCCCCAAGTGTCTTTCATTCCATCTCTGCCTGCCCCTTTGCCATCCTGCCTCCCACCTCTTGGTTGCTGCCTGTTGGGATGAAAGCATCAGAGACTGAAGCCGAGAGGCTGATGAAAGTCCCTAAAATCATAAAAGGGAGAATCTGTGCAAGAACTTGTTCCCCAACTCTCAGTCTTTTTGAAGCGTTTAAAAAAACTAGTTTCAGGGGACAAAAAAAAAAAGGAGTTCTATTTATGTAGTAGATTGGATACATACAGAGTTATTGCCCCTGTGAAAAGATAAATAGCTCTAGGGTTTAGACAAATATATACAGGCAATAAATCAATAACAGGCTGGGGAGAGAAATTAACATCCAGGGCAGTTTCTGTCTCCCTCTCAAAGCATCCCCCCCGGGGCAGGGGGCACAGGCTGCTGGGGCCAGGTTGGCCCATGGTGCTGTTAACTGCAGCCTCCACAATTGATTAGCCAGGATGTCTCATCCTCAGAAATCTTCCTAGAATTGCAATCAGCTTCAGATTTTCAGAACCTTCACTTAATACATTGTAGATGAATCTGGCCTTGAGTTGGGCACTCACATCTTCCTGTCTTTTGCCTGTGTCAGAACCTGGAGATGAGTGAGGGACAGAGAGCAGAGAAAGCCATCACCAATAATGATTCTCAGCCTTGCCAACAGCAGGTTCAGCTATTCACTTTGGAGAAAGCAAAAGTAGAGTTTTGGTGGGGGTTTTTTCTAATCCCTATTAGTTATGAGGAAACTTTTGGGAATTACCTGAACAGTTTTAAAATCGGATCTTTGACTGAATACCTGTGAAAGAAACAACACTTTCATTTTATGCTTCCACTTGGCTTATGTTTCTAATTTTTTATTCTGCAGTAATTTGTAGCTTCAGGAAATGGTTTATAATAGGGCACACAGCATTAGCTTGAATTCGTTGTATTTAATTCAAACTACTGTAATATCCAGGTGCCATTCTCTAAAACTTATTTGACTCTAGACATTAGCTTGTTTCCTGGACTAGTTGGTAATATGTGTGGTTTAAACTAGGAGATAATAAAGTTCCTTGGAAACAAATAAATGAACAATAAACAAATATTGTTTCTTTTTACCAGTAAAAGCAGATGGCCACATTGATGGGCTAAAAATAGGTAACACTAATATGGTGAGTTTGGTTATTCACAAACTAGAGGGCTTAGAAAAGCTCAGGAATTTTGACTTCTGAAATTGAGGGTGTGCTTTTTTTTTTGTAATTTGATAAAATTTAGCATAAAAGTGAAAATAATATCAAGGTTTTAGGCACCATGGAGAGACATCTGGGAACAAAAGACATTTGGCCAGTTAAAATAATGATTTTAAACAAGAGCTACAACTTTTCTAGTAATGGCTCAAACCCAATTAGGTCTTTCCAAGTAGAGCAGTAATTCAGCCTTTTAGATGATGCGGTTTGGCAAAGCACGGGATGAGTAAACTTTCTTAGATGGAGAAAATATAATCAAAAGAAAATAATGTCATAGCCTAGCATGCCCTTAGCCAGTATTCCTGAATGGGGAAGGTACTTTTATAGTCAGAAGAGAATGTTGAAGCTGAAGGGTAGGACACTCCCTTGAGAAGTTTAATTTGTGTGCTTTCCAATAGGAAGTAATGCACCTTCAGCGTGTATTTACTTAAGATCCACCACCATATTGTTGTCGCGGGAGTTTCTCTCACTTAGGATCCTTCCACTGCTCATCATCCTTACTCCACTTCCACCACCACCAATACAGCCCTTGGTTAATGAATCGCTGCTGTCAGGTACTTGAGATTTATTTTGCCGGGATACCGGCAAATCTCTTGCAAAGGAGGTATTTTGTTCACGTTATAAGTAAGAAAACTCATGTTCAGAGAGATTCAGAAACTTACTGAGTCTCTTCTCAATGGTAGAGCCAAAATAAAAATTCTAGTGGCCCACAAAGCTTTCTCAGCCTCTCAGGCACAGTGTCTGTGTACGACTGCAAATGTTGATATGAAACATGGGGCGTTGAACTCTGCGGCAAGGATAGGGATTTCCATGTCCTTTGTTTCACTAATTGTTCCTAAGTAGAAAAAAGACGAGACAACACAGGGTTCAGCATTACCCATTGTATGACACTTTTCAGTGAACCGAAATTCAAACCTAGTGGTCAGAAACCAGAAAATCCTCACTGCCCAAGTACTTGACAGAACTATCTTTCTTAAAATGAAAGCCAAGCCATCTGTGTTTGCAGCATCTACTAATCTGCTCATAATTTACTGACTAAAGATCTACATGAAATCTTGCTCGTTTTAGTTCTCAATTCTTTGAGGGCAGTTTTAGTTCAAGATTTTAAAATTTCCTTTCTCCATAAAACAACTCAGGAATCTTTTCCCAGCTAGTTCCACATAATCCTATTTTCAGTCTACATGGCAGCTATTTTAAGTCCTGTTGGATCTCTGCAGATTTAAAATGCTGTCCAGTGTGTACATATATTAATGGCAAGGGACAAACTTTGTTCTTCTGAAGGCACTTCCTAACAAACAGAAGCAATGTACCTCATTTTGTTTTCATCTTCACTAACATTTATATAAGGGGCCTACATATTTTTGGAGAGCTATCTTTCACATAATATACATTTTACCCTTTTAAAGCATACAGTTCAGTGGTTTTTAGAACTTTTATAATATCATACAATCAGTATAATGTTATAAATCCAATTTGCGAACATTTTATCATACACAAAAGAAACCTCATGTACATTCAGTAACTCTCACACTCTCTTCCCTGAGCCCCCAACAACCAGCTTTCTGTCTTGTGAAGCTTATTTATTTCATTTAAGTAGATTAATAGCATATGTGATATTTTATTTGTCTGGCCTTTTAAATGTAGCATAATGATTCCAAGTTTCATCCATGGTATAGCAGGCATCAGTAATTAATTCCGTTGTGGGGCTGCATAATATTCTATTGTATGGATATACCACATCTCGTTAATATATTTATTGGTTGATAGAGGTTTGGTTTATGCCTATTTACTGATAAGTACAAATAATACTGCTATAAACATTTACGGATTTATGTACTATGATGGACATTTACATATACTTTATATGTCTTTATGTGTCTACAAGTGAAGTTGCTGGGTCATATGATAGTTCTATGTTTAACTTTTTGAAGATGTGTCAAACTGTTTCTTACATTTGACATTCTTCCATTTTACATTCCCATCAGTAAGGTATGAGACTCTAATTTCTGCATATCCTGCCTAATGCTTATTATCCTTTATTTTTTTACATAACTATTCTAGTGGATACGGGGTAATATGTCATCATGGTTTTAATTTGCATTGCCCTAATCACTAATGATATTTACCATATTTATATGTGCTTATTGGCTACTGTAAATTTTCTTTTTAAAATATCTGTTTAGATCCTTTGCCAGATTTTTAAAAATATCTGTTTAGATCCTTTGTCAAATTTAAAAACTAGGTTGTTTACTTTTTTTGTTGTTGAGTTTGAAAAGCTGTTTATATACCAGACTTTTACTACCAGACCTTTACTAGTAAATCACATGCATGATGTACAAACATTTTCTTTGATTCTGTAGGTTGTTTTTTCACTTTCTTGGTAGTGCTCTTTAAAGCACAAGTTTTTAACTTCTATAAAGTTCAACTTACTTTTTCTACTGCTGTTTGTGATTGTAGTATCATGCTTTTGAAAGCCATCTCCTAATCCCAAGTCAAAAACATTCACACCTATGGTTTCTTCTCCATATCTTATAGTTTGTTCTCAAATTTAGGGCTTCAGTCCATTAGAGTTACTTTTATAAATAATATGAGATAGTTTTCCAACTTCATTTTCTTTTTCTATTTGTAAAATTGAATATCTTGGCAGAATAACATAGTTGATTACAATCACAGACTCCATAGCCTAATGGCTGTAGTTGAAATCTTTCTTCTTCAGGTACTAGTTGTGTGATCATAAGTAAGTATCCTAATTTTTCTGTGCTCACATTTCTCAGATATAGAAAGGGATATATTAGCATTTCATTTAGGATGTGTGCATTAAAATTCAAAATACAGAATTGTCCTAAGAATTGAGTCTGTGTGTTTAAAATCTGATACTGGCTGATGATTAACTGATAACATTTTGACTCCATAAGCTCTCCTTACATTTAAGACTACCTCATTAGCTTATGTAAGTATATTTTTTCAATGGCAGCTTGAGTTATTTGCTCCAGTGTTTTACCATGAACAAGACGTAGCAGCCAGATTTTAACCTACCTTAAATATTCCAAAAGAGTTATGCCTGAATTGAGTTTATTGTGTAGTCCACCACAAAAAATGCAAAATATTTGGAGAAGAGCATTTCTAATCTTTTATAGAACGTCACGTAAGTAAAGAAACTACAGAAAGGCAAACATATCAGTTTCTATTGTTGCCACAAACTGAGCTGCTTAACAGAAATTTGTTTTCTCATGGTCTGGAGAACAGAAGTCTGGGATCTAAGTGCTGGCAGAGTTGATTCCATCTCTCCCCCTGCCCCCCGGTACTGGGGCCTGAACTTACGGCCTCACATTTGCCAAGCAGGCACTTAACGCCGCTGAACTAAACCCCGAGCCCTATGGGTTGATTCCTTCTAAAAGCTGTGGGGATAGCTTTACCAGTCCCCTTTTCTTGGCTTTGGGTGGGCTGTCTTCTCCCTGTGTCCCTTTGCAGTAGATGCATTTGTGTCCTCTGTTAATATATTAAACCTCTAATCTTCAGTGTCATAATATATGAGAATGGAACCAATACAAGATAATTAGGGTTACTTGAAATTGAGAAGGTGGGGCCCACATAATGGGACTGGTGCTAATATGAGACACCCAAACCTTGTGCAGATACTACACCTCACCCCAACCCGGCCATGTGCGAACACAGCAAGAAGGCAGCTCCTTGCAATTTATAAAGACCATCTCCAGGAACCAAGTCAGTAGTCATGTCAGTATTGGTCTTTCTAGGCTCCAGAACTGTGAGGAAATCAATCTCTCTTAAGTCACCCAGGCTGTGGTATTTTGTTACTGCAGCCTGACATAAATCAACATTATCTTTCCTTTATGTGTATCAGTCTCTAAGTCCAAATTTCCCCTATTTATAAGGGCACTAATCATATTGGGTTAGGGTCCACCCTAACAACCTAACTATAACTCGATAACCTCTGTAAATACCTTATCTCCAAATAAGATCACATACTGACCTATTAGAGATTAGAACTTCAATATATCTTCCAGAGATGTGTGGAGGGTGGGGGGTAGAGGACAATTCAGTCCATAGCCACAAGCTAAATGCACATAACAGAGATACTGACTTCGAGAGAGAATGTAAGAAAAAGAAAGAGAAAGGAGACAAGCGGACAAGATAATTAGGAGCAGTAAGTTAATATTAAGAGTGATGAGTTTATATGAGGGAAAGGTGTTACTTACTAAATAGGAGAGCTAAATAAATGTAGGTAAAAGATAGGAGTATTTCCTCTGTCTAGGCAATGACTGAAATTCTCATGGTGTGTGGTGGTAACATGTAATGGGCAGTCCCACAGGCCTACAGGCCTACTCATGAGGGTGTGGTGCTGGTTTAATGTGCTGTCTCTGTCTCAAAGGTCTTAATAACTTGGTCTCGGGGCTGGTGTGGTGGCACACCCCTATGATCCCAACACTCTAGGATAGCAACTTAGGGAGATGATATGAAATAAAAAGGGCTCAGATTGTAGCTCAGTGTGAAGGCCCAGAGTTCGATCTCCAGTACCACACCCAGGCATATGAAAATTACCTTTGAATTTACAATTTGTAAGTGAAGTTTGGTGGGACAGTGGAGTATCGTGTGAGAGAGAAGATGTGACCAGGGTGTCTTTCACCACTGTGGCTGTGACATTTGCTCCTACACATGCTCCTTGGCTGGTAATGGAGTTACATCCAGGTAAAAGCATTGCAAGTTTGAAGTATCCTAAATCGGAAGTATAGAGAGCCTTTCCTGGTCCTCACTGCAGTCCAGGAAGGTTATATTTGTCATCCTGTGGGAACATTATTGGAATTACAGAGAGTTAATTCCAATCTACCACTTCCAGTGCCACTCACAGGGAGAATAAAGACACTAAAGGCATATTTATAGTTGTGGGGAGCCAAGAGGTCCTTGGTTCAGCTATGGTGACAATGACCCAGAGCAAAGGCCTCAACCCAGAGACAAACCTGGCTTTATTCATTTATGACGGGGGCAGTAGCTCGGGGTGAGTGACCACCTGTGAGAAAGGTGGTAAGTACATGAGCACTGTGAGCTGGGCTAGGTAAGAAGCCTGAAACTACCTCTGCAAAATGCAGAGAGAAGGGTACATGGAAAGAGTAACCTGCACCATACAATTTGAGGTAGTTACCTAATGTTTTGGGGTCGATGCTTCCGCTCTGATGTATGATCTTTTATGCCCTGGGCAGTCATAGCCTCTTATCTTGAGGCTCAATCCCAGCCAGTATTGTGGAGCATGCCTCTCCTTCCCACCTGTCTCACACGTGCTTTTTGGGAGCTACAGGGCAGGGTAACACTGACCTGTTGCCTTGCTTCAAGAACAATATACACATCAGTACCTCAGCTAGACCAATTTGCATTGCTTAAAGCCAATGAGGGGATAAGGAAAAGTCTTAGCCAGCTCTGTGCATGTCAGTACATGAAAACAGAGCCAGGTTCAGCCAAAATGGAGATAACTGCTCTTCTTTCAAGGAGAGTCATCCAGGTGGTCCTCCACAAAAAGTACACTGCACGCACCCAACCTACTAACCAGCCTAGCTCAGCAGCAAGTCCACATAGAGGGTTGGTTGCACCCTTCATAACCACAGGGTGGATGGGGAGCTGTGTTCACACCCCTGCCTACATCAGAAGAGAAGAAGCTGTCACATTATGAGCCCTAAGATTTAAATTCAATATTCAAAATATCCAAAATTTGAAAGATGGCTTTTACTGCACACAGACTAGTAGATTTCGTACTTTAGTAAGGTCAAAAATTGTGAAGTTGAACCATTGTAAGTTGGGGCCAACTGTAAGCTTATAGCACCCCATGGGCCCAAGATATGGTGGATTCACCTGTGGGTGTCCAGCAAGATTCCAAATGACTGTGGACTAAGTACTTCTGTCTACACGGAGTGACCAACTCCACCTTTCCCCTCCAAGCCAGAACTGGCTTCAAACATAGCAAAAAGGCAGCAGTGTTCAAAGAAACCAGAATGACCAAGGAGCCTGGCCTGTTCCCTCTTACTCCTGTTTCTCCCCCAGTTAGCCAAGCCACACAGCATGCTCTCCTTGACTCACCAGTGAGACCGTGGCAGAGAGTGGGTATCAAGAAGTGTAATAAACCAGGTGTGGTGCTACACACTTGTCATCCCAGCACTCTGAGAGGCTGAGGCAGCAGAATCACAACTTCAAGCCCAGCCTAGGCAATTTAGCAATACCCTGTCTCAAAATAAAACATTTAAAAAGACCTGGGAATATAGCTCACTGTGAAGGACCCTGGGTTCAATTCCCAGTACCACACATGAAAAAAAGAAAAGATAAAGAAATATGTAAAACCATCCCTGTAGTTTCTGCCCCTCTGATAAGAATGAAATAGTTGTACAGGTACAAAGTCTGAGATACAAATTGTGTAATTTTGGTGATTCCATGCATGAGTTAAATACCACTTAAAAATATCATTGCCTCATATGAAGATGAATGGTAAAATTTATGCAAATAATTGAAAATGTCATTTCCCCTGCTTAGAACATCGAATAATAAATTTTAAAAATCATGACAAATCAAGAGAAAGGTCATGTAAAAAAGGGAAAGCTCTCTATTTTAGTACTTTTAATGACCCGTTTTCCTGCTTTTTGAACAAGGGGCATTGTATTTCCTTTTGCGGTCAGCCCATACATTATGCAGCCAGCCCTGGTGGGAACAGGAGCTTGGATGACGCCTGATGAACAGAGGGAGTCAGGTGCCAGCCAACCCTCTCCGTTTCCCTGCCCTCTGGAAAGTGCATGCCAAGCGTGAGCTGTACCACTGAGCTGTGCTCCAGTCCCCTGAAGTCCTTTTATGACTTCATACCCAGAGCATCCCTGGTCTCTGTTGATAAAACACACATTGTCATAGTGTGGGTCTGGATTATGTCCTGAGCTTCTTGGGTTGAAGCCTTGGTCAAAGGCTGGTGGCACTATTGAGAAGCAATGGAAACTCTAGTGGGCAGGGCCTCATTGGAGGAAGTAGGTCACTGAGGATGTGCCTTTGGGGACATCCCCCTCTTTTTCTCTATTGCTCTGCACTTCCTGGCAGCCGTGAGGTGAGCAGTGTTGCTCTCCAGTGCCCTCCCTGCGTGATAGTCTGCCTCCTCACAGGCCCAGAAGCAACACAGCCAAGAGGTTATGACTGAAGCCGCTAAACCCATGAGACAAAATAAATGTTTCTTCCTTTTAAATCATTTATTGAGTATTTTGCCACAGTGACAGTTAATGAACACACCACAAACAGAAAATCATTTCTCTACAGACATCCACAAGCACTAAGAGAAGTTTGTCCTCAGTTTTCCCTTCTATTGTGTTTTGGTGTCTTCCTGAAACTTCTGCTGGGTACCAGGCCTCTCATGCAGCTGTCATTGTTAGGATCACATAGAAAGCAACACACAGAGGCTTAATTTTATGCTAACGAGTGGCCTGCTTAAAATGCTACCCATTCATCCAATGATGGGCTTGTTAACCAGGTCATACTACAAAACTGTGAACAATACGTCCTTGACCTCAGTTATGAGGCATTCTGGGAGCTCAGCCCTGATTGCAAAAGAGTGTGCCAGTCCAGACTTGATTGCACAACTCTAGGCAAGGTGTTCTGCATCTGGTTCTTTGGCTACCAGGTGCCCAGAACTCCCTGCAAAGCTAAGCCTCAACTTCCAGAGTCTGGTGTGGCCCTTAGGATCTGTCTCTTCTGGCCCTCACCTAACTGAGACATTTCAGGAAGGAACCAGGGGTTGATTTTTCTAGGAGTGGTAATGATTCACTCTAAAACTGATGGATTTGTTGTAAATCCAGACATTTACAAACAAGCCAGTGAAGGGAATGCTTTGGAGAGAGAGAGACATAGGTCTGTGAGCTCTCTAATCCTTTCCTGTTGACAACCAACTGCCTTCATAGAAAGTCAGACCTCCTGAGATGAAAGATCCTTAATTTGGGGAGCCTGTAGAAAATATTTACCTGAAAACTTGCAGTGCATACAATAAGAGGCTTTCAGGTCATTTCGAATTACTTGCCTTCTCACGTAAACTTAGTGTGTATAAAAAGAAAAGCAAAGGGTTGGTGCTTCCTGAGGCTGGCCTCAGCTAATTAATACATGGTGGCTAACTTCAGCTGGGTAGTGAGCAGGGGGTAAAAGGTGTTGCCTCAGGGAGACTTGTCAAATGGATAATTCAAAAAAGTCATTCCTTTTGAGCTAGGAGTCATTAACTCCTCTAGTAACCAACTGTGAGAGTTCTGTTTGAGCTTGTCTTGTAAATTACTTTAAAGTAGGAATGGACAGGAGGCTGCTGACTTGGCTGCCAGTTCATTCACACATTTTCAGCAAGAAGCTGCATCTACTTGTTTCAAAACCTGTTTGAAATATTGCTCTGCTCTCTAGCAACGGCACGGAAGATGCTAAGGCACGCGTTTGTGTGTGTGCATGTCTGCACGCATGTGTGTGCACGAGTGCGTGTCTGTGTGTGTGAGTGTGTATGTGTGTGTTAGTATCTGCTCCAACCACACCTGGGGTGGGCTCAAAGTGGTTCTAATTGCCAAAGGAACTCATTCCTTTAACTTTTTTGATCTAGGTAATGTAATACTCACATGCCTGTCTTAACTTACACAATCATTTGAGTAGGGAAACTGAAAGGAAACTCAGGGTGAGCTCACCAGGAGGACCAGGTAGGTCCTTATTCCAAACATGATGGCTCCTCAGACCCTGTTGACTCTGATGGTTCTCCCTAGTGCTCGTGAACTGGGAGAAAGGAGAGGGAATTGCAGCTATCATAGTTGGGGGTGGGTGGGTGGAGGTGCCCATTTTCTACAGCCACCAACACAAAGTACTTCAAACTGGGAGCTTAAATAGCAGAAATGTATTGCCTCACATTCCTAGAGGCTAGAAAGCCAAAGTCAAGGTGTAGGCATGGTGGGCTCCTTCTGTGGACTGTGAGGGGCCAATCTGTTCAGGTTTCTCTCTTGTGCTTGTAGAGGACCATCATCTCCCTGTGCCTATTCATACCATCTTCTCTCTGGTCCTATCTCTGAACTCACAAGGACACCAGTCAGACTGTATTAAGGCCAACACTCCTGGCCTCATTTTGATGAGGTTATCTCTGTAAAGATTATATCACCAAATAAGTCAAATGTAGGACTTTAACACAAGAATTTTAAGGGGACAAATATAAACTATAACTTGTAATAGTGGGAAAGGGTGGCATTTAGTGAAAACCCACCCACTACTCTAAGGGCACTGACCCATGGTTGCCTCAGTGACACATTCAGCTGTGATGGTTAATTGACTGTGTCAACTTAAGTAAGAGAAGCTCAACTGAATTAGCTCAGCAACTCCACACTGTGGAGTATGGAAACCCACCCTAGGGTGGTTTTTCACTTGGGTGATGTAAAAGCAAAAGGAAGAAGGACTGATTTGCTTCAGTTTCTCTGGAAAAGCCCCAGTCTTCATTGCCACCTTGGAAGTCATCTCCTGGCTTCCAGTGCAGATCCTACAATCTGCCAGCATAGACTCTAGCCTTCCATGGGAGACGCATCAGTGTCCTGATACAGACTTCTATGGGACACTGCAGTGAGCTCCTGACCTTGGACTGGACCCTTTGGTCTCCAGTGTGCACAGAGCCTGTTGGCGGCCATTGTAAGGTAATCCAGTTAATTCTTGTATTATGTATATGTCTTGTATTATATCTGTTTCTCTGGTAAACACTAACTGATACATCAAGACAATGACAAAGGCCTCCTCCATCTCAAAATTGAACCTTCCAGAATCAGTCAGATCAAATTCACTGTCATCTGTTAACTAATGCACCATAGTGTCCATTCCTTTACGTTTTGGGAATATTTTTACCCCGAAGGGTAAACACTTAAAGGCTTGGGACTTGGAAAAACATCCCTTTAATTATCAGGGGATAATTATCATGCATCAATTGCCCATTCACTTATTTTTCATCTGAAATTATTGAAATTTTCCATGTAAATTGTGTGCTCAACTAAAAGGTTCCTAGGAACTGGGTGTGGTGGTGCACACCTATTATCCCAGCACTCTGGAGGCTGAGGCAGGAGGGCTGGTGAGAGTTTGAGACCAGCGTAGGTGACAAAGTGAGTTCAAGGCTGGCTCAAACTGCGTAGACCCTGTCAAAAAAACAAACAAACAAACAAACAAAAAAAAAACCACAAAGATTCCTAGGAATGGGTCCTCAGTATGGAATAATTAAAAATGACTGTGATATGAGGCTTGGATAAGATACAACATTTTGGCAAATGGTAGTTTTGTGTCTTCCAATCTGAAGTACTTTGGGTATACAACTTAACTTCTCTGTTGGTTCTCTCTCCTTGATAATAAAATGGCGTAAAGTTGGAGAGTTAGGTGAGTTAATGCAGGCTAAGCCTTACAGTAAATGTTCAACAGATGGTAGTTGCTCCTCCTTTATTATTCTTTTTTTTTGTTTGTTTGCATCCTTATACAATATGAATATGGGTTAGGGGTGGGGTCAGGGCTGCAAGTCCATGTCTGAGAGCAAATGGAGAGACACTTGTCAGAAGAAAGAGCTTTCTGAGTGTTTGGAGGGAAAGGCTTTATAAGCTGAGCATTGTTGGTGAAATGACCAAAAGTTTTAAAGTGCCCCATATTCCCAACTTCCCACACATCTCCATAAGCTGCAGAAGTCACAGTATCATTGATACTATGGGATGTTCTATGGAAGCTGGCATGAAGTCAAGTTCGGCATGAATTTGGTACAGAACATTAGGGTAGAGTCAAAAAAAGCAGAAGGAGGTAAAGACAGAGGAATCCATGAGCATATGAGTTCTGACATTCAGAGCATGGAACCCTTTAATTGTCTCCAAATAAACGATTGAATGAGGAAGTGAAGACCAAGCCCTTTAAAATAGTATTTATATATATTGCTACAAAATCATAAATCTCTGCTCAATCTTGTGGATTGCAACATTCTTCAATATAATTTATCCTTAGCTAATTTGCTTCTTACTACTTATTTTCTTGGCCTTGGTTTGGTACCTTCAGCCATTTGTTCACTCAGTTTCTCAGTCATATAAATTGTTGCTCTGTATAGCTTTCCCCAGTCCACTGTATGCAATGATTCCAGCTGCTTTGATTGCTTATAGCCCAACTGCGGACATAATGCTCAACAGAGAAGTTCACCTGGTGCGGCAATTTGTAGACCATCCAGAACCTCCCTCCAACTATTTTTCCAGCCTTGTTTACCATTTTTCCTTCCAATAAACTCTTTAGTCAGGGTAAATATGTGACAAATTTTCCCTAAATTCTCAATCTCCATGCTGTTGTGTATCCATGTGTCTTAGCTACTTTTCTCTCCTTGCTGAGACAAAATACACCCAAAGTTAAAGAAGGAAAGGTTTATTTAGCTCACAGTTTGTAGAAGTTTCAGTCCATAATCATCTGGGTCCAAGGCAGGATGACTTGGCAGAGGAGCATTGCAGGGGAGAAATAGTTCATTGTGGCAGAAGACAGCAAAAGCAAGCAGGGAAGGGGCCTTAACACCATCTTTCTGCCCCTTTTAGCTTACATCCTTACTCAAAGTGCCATGGAACCTAGCACTGTACCATCAATCAATTCCAGTGTCATACACTATAAATCCAGCTACTTATGAAAAGCCCCGTCTACGACCGTGAAGCTTTAGGGGACACCTAGATACAAACCGTAACTCTGCGGAGAAATTCTATTTAACTGTATCTTTTCTTCACTCTTTCTCCCTGTCTCCCTCCCCGCTCAATACACACATACAAAACTGGACTTTCCAACTTCCACCTCAAAAAACACAACAACCACCCCAACCTTCTAGTATGTAATGATTGCAGGTTCTCCTCTAGTTTATCCTTCAGACAGCATTACATGTCTCATCTGGCAGCATTTCCAGTTACATTCTTAAAGGTCTGTATGGTGATACTGCTGCTCTCTTCTTTAAGGGATCAACTGGCTGCCTAACACAAAAAGCTCAACTGAGGTTTTAACAGAAAGCCACAGAAATGAATGAAAGTGAGGAGTAATAGGGAAAATCCGAAACATCAAATACTCCAAAAATAATCTATATGTGGCTTTGCAGTGTATTTTATGCACTCATTCAGGAACATCAAACACTAAACTTCAAAGTAAGGCAGCCAGCCTGTGCAGGTCCCTACTGGGTGGGGTGGCAGGGAGAAAGGGTGGGGAACCTGACAGGAAGGGAGAACCCTTTCTCCCGCCAGCTGCTGTTCCCCAGCCTTGGTGGCTTGTCTAGAAATCAGAGGAAATCCAAAGGACTTACAACTTGAGAGGACAGGGGTGGGTATTTAATAAATGATTATAAAGACTTAGAAATGTAAATGCTAAGTGAACACTAAACTATAATAGTACAAAAAAATTGTCTTCCATTATCTTCTTTAAAGATGTAAATGGCATATTCTTTAAATCTTAAGTCAGTTCAAGAAACAGCAGGAAGTGTAACACAGAGGTACAAGCAGTGGTCACGCAACCTAGCCAGCATTGTGCATGCAATTACAGTGCCGGCCATCAACCCCGAAAACAAATTAGAGCAGCTAATGACAGGGAGCCATAATCAAAATGTTTTTAGAAAATTGCTTGGAAACAACGTTGTCAACAAAGACCACTCAAATATAGCTATAAACAGCTTAAATCACAGAAGAACCCAGTGACCTACGCCCAAAGTGACACAAAGAAAATGTGAAACACATCGAAGGTCCCAAATCACTGTCTTCTAACTGACTGTGTAACGCTGTTTTTAACCTCAGTTTTTCTGGGTCATTCTAAATGTGGTGGAGATTCAAGTGCCCTTGAACAGCCTGCTGTTTAGCAAGTCTTATCCTGGTTTATGCCTACAGTCTGGATAAGTCTTCCTTTCCCGTTGCCTTTGCATTCTTTGTTATCTTTGGCACTTTTTTTTCTTTCTTTCTTTTTTTGAAAAACATGTGCCTCTCTTGGAACAAATCCATTAACACAAACAGCCCGAAAAGTTTCCAAACAGCTCTGACTGTTGTGATATTTGCGATACCCAGTCATCTCTCAGGACCTACAGGACTCGCAGAGATCCTGGGGGGAGCGTTTCTCGCTGATTTTAGTAGACACGGACATTTCCAGCGCTCCGTTTTAATTCCCCAGGGGTTGGTGCAGCTCATGTCTGTGATAAAGTGGGGCAAATCAAGGAGGCTTGGAGAAGGAGCCCAACGAAGAGAGAAAGCTTTGAGTTTCCAAAGTTGTTCTCAAAGTGCTTTATTAGCAACTGGGCAAAAGGAGGAAAACTGGAGGAGAAGGTTGTACCTAGAAACATACACTCTTTCCAGAAAAGCTCCAGCATGGTTCTTTTTATTTCCTATAAGAGAGGAGTGAGCAGTTATATATAGTAATGTGGGATTGATTTCTTTCTTCTTTTGTTTTTGTTTTGGTTTGGTTTGGTTTTTTGGAGATAAGGTCTTGCTATGTAGCTTAGACTGGCCTCAAACTAATAGCAGTCCTCCTGTCTCATCCTCCCAAGTGCTGTGATTATAGACATATACTACCATATTCGGCTCAGTTTTTTTTTTTTTTTTTTAGGAAAAGCAGGTCTCAAAAATTCATTTTGAAAAGAAGTTGTATTATATGGAATTCTTTCTAAATTGTATGTATCATGTGCTTTTCTGACTAAACAGGATCTCAAGCCTAGTATATGTCTTTATTAGGGACTTTACTGTCATTACAAGTAGCAACCAAAGAAAATGCTGGAATATAGTTATGCTTGGGGCCCAATATTAAATATTTTTCAAAATGTGTGGCTCAGTTTGGGGTGGTTTTCTCTATTTGGGACTTTACAGTTAAACTAGAAAATGTCACTTTTTCCAACTTCAACCACTTTTTAATTTTCTGCTTCTCAGGTCCTATGATTTAGAATTTGTAGGTTGTTACAATCAGGGCAAGAATGAGTCTATCTGTGAGAGGGTGAAGAGAAAATGCGTGGCCTTTGACATTCATTTTGCTTAGTCAAACCCTTTGACTTTACCTTTACCTGTTTTTTAACCACTGTGAGAGTCAAGCTGACCGGTAAATGGGGTATCATGAAGTTAATAAAAGGAGAATTTAAGTATAAAATTTAGGCATCTGATGTTTACAACAGATGTTCAAATTATGCATAACTTCATTTATCTCCATTCATTGGCTTAAAGTTTCCTATTTTTCAGGATTACCTGATATCTTTAATTATATTTACTTTAATTAATTTAATTTGTAAGTATAACCCTATTAGGATGAATATAATTCTACTAGAAAAGAAACGCACACACAGAAAGAGCCATGTTCTATTACCCCCAAAGTACCCTGCTTTGCACTTTGGTGTACTGATTTGCTGCCTTCTATGTATGCATTTGCAAACAGTTTGCTGCCATCTTCTTCACAAGCTGACATCTGTTTTTATAGTACACATCTCATAATTATTTTCCTTGTTTTCATGTCTGCATAGCTGACCTTTTAATGCCTACAGAATATTCCACTGAGTACCTATATGACCATTTACTTATGATCTTCTCATTATCAAACTTTCAGATTATTTTCTAATTTTTACTGTTAATAAGAACCCTACAATGAAGAGTTTTCTGAACACAGCTTTTGTTTGATCACTTGTCTTGAGATTATTTCCCAGAAGTAAAATTACCTAAAAAATGAGTACAATAATTTAGAACCAAGACTTTCAAAAGGACAATGTTGGATATAAATTGTTATATTTTGGTCCTTAAGTATATTTCTGACTTAATGGGAAGGAAATAAGATGGCTATTTAAAATTTAAAAACAAGAAATGCCAAATATATAAGCAGGGCAAAGGGAGCCCCTGTGGAGGGTATGGAAAACAGTCTGGTTTCTCTGATCCCTCTGGAAGGAAGACATGTGATGCACAAAAGCATTTCACATATGACATTAGCAGCGAATTTTAATCTTCTCCAGGGGCTGAGAGACACAGGGCTTATGAGCCTTGGGAAGTGGAAGAGAAATGAATGAGAAGAAAGAGGAGACCGGTCAACATGCCTGGGAGACAGGGGCCAGGAGAATTTCTGTCACAGTGAAGCTGAGTGCTTTGAGTATAGCTGTCTTTATTTTAATTCCCAAGACTCTGGGGGAAAGGCAGCTACTCACAAGAGCTTGTGCTGGTGAGATGGAGGGGTTGAGGCTGTCCCTGGTCATGGAGTGGAGAGCTGGGACTGGAGCAGCTTCAGAGGGCCAGGGACAGAGTTCACAGGATCCAGAGATCAAGGGGAGAGAACACAAAACCGCGTGGCTCCTGAGAATCCTCCTAGACACCAGGGAGAAGCCCGAGGCCACCACAGTCTTTGCTCAGGCTCATGTGGATATTAATGAAGCAAGACTCAAAGACCACATGCACATGGACCCCAGGCCACAGGCTTGGGAGTTACGCTTTATCAGATTGAAAGGAATATTTTAACAGCTATTGCGTACATCCCAGGACTTTATTTCAAAAGCATGGTCACTGTGGTGACTTTCTGGCCCATGTATGAATGAGAATTTTCTATGGATAGCATGTGTATCTTTTCAATTTCTAGATTGGTTTTTATCTAAAAGGCATGTAGCTCCTGCTTTGGTGGCCCTTCACTTGTGAACTGTGACTTGCAGACGGTGGATGTGTGGACTGAGCCAGGGGTCATACCGTAGACTGGATGCTTCTGCTGTCCCTAAAACCAGGTACTTATCGCATAAATGAGAGGTGGCCTCTGGTCTCAAAGAGCTGACAGATCTGAAGGTGAGGACTTGGTGTTTGAAATGGCTACTGTGAGTTGCGACCATTTGTCTTTGCAAGCCAACAAGACATTTTATCTCAGGCAGGACAACAGAAATGTTCCTCCAGTTCATACATGCATATACAAGCATGTGTGTACACACTTGCACACAGAAGTGCACACATATGTGCATGAGTCAAGGCCATAGACAGGAACTGAGAATGTCTCCCTAAAATGAGAAAGACTTGGCCAGGAAGTGCATTGCAGGCTCTGTTGCTTTCCTTCTCCAGTACCTTGCTGTTTCACATGGCAACTAGGGCCTTGCAACCAGTTGACTAAGGCAATGGGGAAAGTGCATGTGACTTGCTGTTGATAGCTGGTGGATACCTGGAGAAATGCATATAGTGGTCCTGAAGGCAGGGATTGCCTAGGGTCACAGTGGTGAGTCGGATGTTTATATTATTGGAAACTCTAATAGATTTGCCATCACCGGTCTAGAAGAATCAATGACAAAGAAAAGGAGACCGACTACAGAGTTTAGAGCAGCAGTGGCCAACCTTTCAGTGACCAACTGCCCAAACTGCAATCCAAAACCTGCTTATTTATTGCAAAGTGGGAGTACTGCAATTAAACCTGAAAGCTGAGGTTTTAGCTTAGAAAAAGCAACCTATGCACTTGGCTTGCATGTCAACAGAGAGGGTCCTGCGTGCCCACTGCAGCATACAGGTTTGCCACCACCAGTTTAGAGCAGTCCAGGGACATGGAAGGTGAGGTGGGAATGGGCACCTGAACAAAATTGAGGTTTAGCCAGAACAAAATAAGGAAAGCTGGGATCCTAGATTACATAGAATGAACTGTCTATAATAATACAGTAGCTGCCACTTACAAAGTCTCTACTATGTGGCAGACATGGCTTTAGGTTCTTAATACTATTTAAAAATATATAATGGTAGATAGTAATTCTAAAATTATATCTCATTCCGAGTCCCATAGCTGGCAGACTGCAAATGTGGGTTCAGTTCTGTCTGAAGTCAAAGCTATGCTTTTTATATATGACATTAATTTTTGACCTTTTCAGGTCACTGGCCTACTTGAGAGTATGATGAAAATTAGGGGGAAAAAATGGATGCTACCATAAAAATGAACATGTGTACATAGACGAGAAATATATATATATATATATATATATATATATATATATATATATATACAATGTTAAGGGTGTTTTTAGGCCTCACTAGACCCCAGGCTTTTAATCCTGTGATCTATGTGGAGATGCATTTTCTTTAATTTAATCAATAGGACCCCAGTTCACAAAAATTTCTTCTTGAAATACATTATTTTTTCTTGATTAAAAATGATCTTCTTTTTATTCCTGGCTTCATGCTGTACAAACTTCCTCACAGGGATTGGTCGTGTTGGAAGTGATGTTGTTTACCAGGGTCTTAATCTTGTGCAGACAGACTTGCACTCTGATTTCAGGTTTTCCTTTCAGTTCCACCTCAGTTCAGCCACAATTCTATTATTTTGCAAGATTCTCCTCAGCCATTCTCTGCCTCTGTTTTGGTCCCCAATCCAAAATGTGTCTTAAAAGCTAGATAAATAAAAGCTCCATGTAGGATACATTTGGCTTAAAATGTGATTTTCTCCCATGAGACCAAAATAGCATTAAAAATTGTGTTGCAATTAAAATGCAGCATACAATTTAGAAATAATATACAGTTTTCTTCTGGGTGCCCATGATTGCAAAAGGATTTTTTTAAAATTTATTTGGAAGTTTACAAAATAGAAATCTGTGTCAATTATACAAAATTGTTAGAGTATATGTCCTTGTTACACAAACGTGGCCATTATAGAATGGTTGGAAAATTATAGAAATACACGAAGAAAACAAAATTAACTTCAATTTTATCACACCAAGATGATCTCTGTTAACTTTTGTTAATAGAATATCTGTCCAATCTTTTCCTTGTATGTGTGGATGTGTACCTGCACATGGACACAACTGCATAAACACATAATTAAATGGTTTTAATATAGTGGCCATTCGCATATATTTTCAAAACCAACCATATTTTTAAGTTTATTGACTGTAAGAAACAGTAAAAATTGTAATACTAAGAATATTAAATAACACTAATGACTATAGCATTACATAAGATTCTTTAAGAGACACAATTATAATATTAAACCTGGATGTTGAAGCTTTTTATTTAATGAAAACAGTGTAAAAGCAATAATTCCATGATACTGTTTTGACAGTGTTTTTCTCCATTTGAATCATATGATCACACACCCTGGGAGTTTGGAAGAAAAATAAAATAAATTTAATGAGACTCAGGTCACAAGGAAAACAAAGAATTCAAGAATAATCTGTCGAGTTTTACACTGTCATGCTTACAGCTTCACAGCAAACCTTCAGGATTGAATTGTGACATTTCCAGATGGAGAAACCAGAGCTCTAAACCCTCCTCCTGTTTTGTTTCACTAATGTTTGAAGAATGTTGGTGGTCTTGTAAGAGAATCTGGAGAGAGAGGGAAGCTAGCCCACATCAGGGAATAGTCTAGGGAAGGATAATGTGGTTTCCTTTGCCTACTAGAAAATATAGCTGCTCAACTGAGATTAAGCTTTTCTTGCAAAAGATAATTCCTTACAGTGCAAAGAGAAAATACTAAAAATTTCATTTAAAATCATATTTTCCATATGTTGATATATTCTATAATATGTACTATAATAATTTTGTGGTATATTGAGGTATTTAATAAACAGGTGTATGCAGAGTGGGGGCTAATTGAACATTCGCACAAATCCAGCATGGAGGTTCACACCTGTGATCCTCGTGAGCATGAAGGTTGAAGCAGAAGCATTTCAGGATTGATGCCCACACCTAGACAACTTTGCAAGATCTTGTGCAGAAATGAAACAAAACAAAATAAATAAGAGGGACTTGGGGTGTAGCTCAGTGGGAGGGTACTTTCCCAGTATGTGTGAGGCCCTGGATTCAATCCCCAGTACAGTAAAAAAAAATTGTGATTATTTGGTGCTAACTGAATACTCATGGATACATATGTACTGTGCAGGAGAAGAGTGGACAGTTAAAACATTTGGAAACCATGGCTTATCTTCCCTCAAAATCACTTCTCTACTGAAGTCTGATAAGAATTTTATTAAGTGGTGGAGAATCATATCCTCCTGGAAAATGCAGTTTACAATTGCTTTCTATATTGTTGTTTCGACAACCAAGCTAATTTCAGAGTGACGTATAGTTAAGGAAGACAGACTTGTCTTTCTACTGCTTCCCCTTGCTGAATGAGAATAGACTTCTTAATCAGCATGGGCACTGTTCTGAGCATTGCGAAGGAAACACAGAAGATTAATAATACCTAGTCCAGGACTGGGAATGTAACTAAATTTTGGAGTGTTTGGCATGCAAAAGACCCTGTATTTGATTCCCAGTACTAAAAAAAAGAAAGAAAGAAAAGACATTAATCCAAAGAATGACTAATAATTCAAGTAAAATTATTTAAAAGTGTACTGCGAATATGGGCAGGTGGTACAGGAAAACAGAAGGAACTCAGAATTTAGACTACAGGTGCCCAAGAGGAGGTTTCCACAAGGAAGAGATGCCCATAGGCAAGACAGTGCTGGGCAGTTCTGGGTAAGGAAAGTGAACAGGCTCATGGGGATATGGAAAGAATTTGATCTGTCGGTTGACAAAAACAAAGAGTTCAAAGAGGTAGGTCCTAGGGTGCTAGAATGACAGAGCTGTAGAGGGGTCGTAAACATTCTTGAGTATCATGCCGGAGTCCGAGCAGCAGCTCTGCATGACAGTTATCTCCATCTTTGTTCTGTACACAAAGAAACTGAGGCTTGGAGAAGGCCGGACTCCAATTGCAGACCTGGCCTCCAAAGCTACATCTTTCAATCTTAATTTACCACACAAATGAAAAACAGAAGTTCAGCCTCTGGTTACTGCCCGTGTGATTAGTTAGCCATGTTGTGGCTGAGAAGAGGAAGACTGAAGCAACTAATGACTTCGCAGCAGCTGCATTGGTCATTTTATATCAGTGCATTTGAAAACTTGCTGGAGAGCTCACGTGTGCGCTCTTACTGCAACGCCAGCCACAGGCAGGGGAACCTGGACACCTTCGTGACTCTGGTGTCTGAAGAGTCCCTGGACCCCAGCAGGCGCTCTCAATGCAAAGGAAATAAAACCAGTTCTATTTTCATTTTAGGTTAAAGGAGGCTGTCACATTCAAATTCAATCAAAGAAGCTGATTAGAGGTGGATGAGAAGAAGCAGGCACACAGATACATTTGAGACAAATTTATGTCCTTTAATTATGGATTTGGAATTTTATTTATGAACTCCAGGATCTTTGAATTTCCATTTGACAGATACCTCCTGTTTGCAGTATTGAGAATGCTGCTAAGTTCACAGGATTTGGGATGAGATTCACATTCAGATTGTTTTTCTACTGTGTGTGTGTCTGTGTGTGTGTGTGTGTGTGTGTGCTCTCTGGAGATTGAACCCAGGCCCTCCCATAGGCCAAGCATTCTTTCTACCACTGAGCTTTACTGCCTGCCTCTGCACATGATTTGACCTTGGATAATTTCAGTAAGTTTCTATATTTTCATCTGTAACACAAGAACTTTAAGCCTAATTTACAGAATTATTGACCAGAATTAAAAGATAAATTACATGGAAGTCCTTGTCAGATAGTAGGTATGCAATGAACTGGCTCTCATCATTCTTTCCTATTTTCGTTTTAAATCCTTTACTTCCTGACAACAGTAGTTTTGCAGGTAGACTTCCTAGTTCATGAAACCTGTGTATATATTTAAGAGCACAAGTCCTGGAGGTGTTTAACTTCAGCTTAGCTATTTCCTATTTGTGGAAGCCTCACCACTTATTTAATAACCAAAGTCAGAAGAGGGTTAAAGCAACCTATAGAATAATAGTGGAACTGCATCTAAACAAATCTATCTGTATTTAATTCCCTCCACTTTCTGATAGAATGAGCAGTTTTATTAGAAAATAATCAGTGTGTGGATCTCTTTTCTTCCCCACACAGGCTCTCTGTGTTCACTACATAGAACCTCTTCACCTCAGTGACTCCTGGTGAGTTGGGTTCTGAGTAGATAACATGAATGTTACACAGAGTAGTTGCTGCATTCTTCATTCTGTGGGAAATTGATTTGATGAGAACAACAGATTTTGAGTTCCAACCTGGGGTGATACGGCAAGTTTACAGAAAAAAATAGATAACTCAGCTAAGTAAACAGTATCTTTAGAGAACTTATCAATTCCTCTCCAGAAAGGCTGAGCAGTCATTCTTTTGCTATGCATCTTATTTTGTTAGAGACATAAATCTCAGTTATAAAATCAGTTAAGGTCTTTGTTGTTCACTCATAAAATGGAGCCTGCGAGCTGTACAAAGTTTCACTGGTCTTTCTCCTTCCCCAGCCCCAAGGAAGTTTTCATTAGAGGCTTGGGACATGTGCGTTAATAGGGTTTGTCCTCCTCATTCTGTTTTCCTCCTAAGCGGGTCCCCTAAGAGTATTAATTTACGCATTCTATTCCAACAGAGACTTCAATGCAAAAAACGTCAAATTATTACCCGTATCATTTTTTGTCACTTATTAGAGATATCACAGTTGTTAAGTCCCCCTTCACCTGTGAAGTTCACGTGAGATGAGTTCCATCATCTTAGCAGCAATCCCTGCTGAAACAGCACTCAGAAAAATATGCATGCAAATCTCAACCTGCAGGTGAAAGTTACCTCTTCACCTTTGACTTTCCCTTCCCTTGGGACAAGTTTCATCCTGTATGGTGGTTGACATCAAATTCTAACAGTCCAATTTATTGATCTTTATGATGTTCCTGAGTATTTTGCTTTTCTAGAAAAAAAAAATTAGGGGTGATATTTCATGGTGTAATGGGCTCTTATTTGGGGGCAAGAGTCCAAAGTTCTTTCCAAAGGACCCTCATAGTTTCCTGGACCTCAGCCTGTACCAGTGAAGGAAAACCAAGGTGGACAGACTTTGTGTGTCCTGCCAGGCAGAGGTGAGATCCTTGGGAAAGTGTGGCCATGCAAAACTCCCCATCAGGGCTGGGGAATTAGCTTAGGGGTGTAAGTGCCTGCCTGGCAAGTGCAAGGCTATGAGTTCAATCCCCAGTACCACACACACACACACACAAACCCCAAAACCCCCTCCCCATCAGAGCCTTATTTAGGGCCTGTGAAGACTCCATTGACCTACAGGAACTTTTTCCTGACATCATGGTGTAACTACAGCTAGGTCCTTGCTTGTGTGTCCTCTCAGTCTTTCTGGATAGTCTCTTCACATGCATGTTAAGTGGAGCCATTTGTGCAAACACAGTTATATCCTCCTCGTGGTGCCTTCCTAACTACTCACACTGGAAGCAGGAAGGATGGGTAGTTAGGCAGAGCCTCAAAGCCTCTTGTTGACTCCAAGTTCCCATCTGCTGCTTTTTGGGTTGAGATGACTGGGTCACCTTGATTTCTCTCTGTATTCCAGACCCCATACTGAGCACAGTTTGAAAACTGTGCTCTCTCCTTGGAGTTTATATTTTTGGTGGTTTTCTACTGAAGGAAATGATGGGGCAAGAATTCAGATGCTCTAAAACTTAAAGTTGCCCCCACTCAAAGGATTCTGCCACACCCTCCTGAGAAGTCACTCCCTGCAAGCATTCCAAGGGACAACATGCTTTATCTGTAAGGCAAAACCTTCCTCTTCCAAGAAGAAAGCCTCCTCAGATGAGATCATTTTACTTCTGTCTTCTATGACTTTCCACGGTTTCACATCTCAGTTAAACAGAGTGAAAAATGGCCAAGGCAATCACCTGTTGGGCCCCAGACCTCCTCCCAGTTTCTTAGGGAGTGCCAGCCTCGCTTCCTTTTCACCTCCAAGGAGGTCAGCGCGGTCCTGCCCGGGTCTCTGCACACACTCTGCCCTCTGCCTGCAAGCTCTTCTGGTGTGTCTGAGTAGCTTACTTTATGGCATCCTCTACGTCTTTGTCAGATGCCTCCTTCTCACGTGATACTATCCCTGACCACTCCAATGGTGTATACAGCCCACTACAATCTTCTGATCCTCTTTTTCTGCTTTATATTTATCCACTATCCAGGGTGCCGGGTTAAAGCAAAATATGTAGGGCACACAGCCTGAGGCTTTCCTATGTTGAGTTCTGACATAGCAAACTAACTTAACTTCGTATGCAAACAAACCTAACTTAGTATGTAAACAAAGTGTAAACTAATAGTATAGACTTGTGTAAGGAGCAGTCATGATCCATAAAGTTACAAGCAGTTGGGTTTTCAACCAGTCACAGGCAGCCAGCTCACCACACCCGACCCAAATATGGCCAATACCTCAAGATAAATAGCCAATTGGGTGGTTCCTCTACTTAGCTTTGGAGTTGCTGCTGAGCTGCTGATTCGAAATACAGCCCAGTTCACAAATTGCTCATATAAACTCTGTAGTTTATTTGAAAACTTTAAACATGCGTATTTTGAAAACACATGTATAATTTGTTGACTTTTAAACATACGAGCCCTTTCAGAGCAGAATTTCCATTCTTTTTGGTGTATTCTTGTATCTCCTGCACCTAGAATGGCACGTATTCTGTGCCCAGTGAACATTCGTTGATTAAATGAATGCATGAGTAACAGCCGATGGCAGGTAGTTCACTCTTGTCTATGGTTTCTCCAGGGATAATCCAAGGTGTACTCGGACTCCGACTGCATTGCTTAAAGCATGAAATCTTCTTCACTGGTCATTGAAATGCCTGGTGTGCAATCATCCTTGGTTCTTGGAATGCCTAGACGTATATGTTACGGTTGATACATTGTGTCAACTTGAGGAGATTAGAAGTTTAACTAAGAGACTCAGCAAGGAGCCGGGATCCTCACTTTGTAAACATCCTGAGCCTGCGAAAGAGGAAGACAGGGAGATTTTGTGAGCGCTGTATCTGCCCTGGGGCGGGGCTGCCTACAATAAAGGTAAGAAAGTTTTGCTCCCTCTCTTTTGCTCTGGCTGCTTTTGTTGACTAGTGCCCTGAAGTGTTGCCCCTCAGCCATGCCACCTTGCCCTGGAGCCAGCAGATTATGGACTGAAAACTCCACAAACAGTGAGCTAAATACACCTTTCCTTCCTTCATTTTGGGCGTCGGGCTTCCCATGTCTACAAGAAATGTAAGTCATTGCCCCAGCGTGAGCAAGCAGGCCTGTGCTGGAAGTGTGGCACCCTCCCCGACACAAATGTGTGATCACCCACCCATTCCAGGCTGGCTCTATATTTTTGCTTCCCCTTGGCACAGAGACGCAGAAATGAGGGTTGACCAAGCAACCTGATCCTAGATGAGGATAATACCCAGGGAAAGAAAGGAACAACCAGACCTCACAACTGTTGCTGTTAATGCCCCACAGTCTACCTGAACCCTTGCCCTGCAGCCTACATCCAGCAGAGACCAGAAGGTTGCTCTGGAGGGGAAGCCAGCTCTGTCTTTGTCTGGGCCCCCACAGTCTTCAGTGAGTCTAGCTTCTTGTGAGCCTGGGTCTACAATTTTTGACAGCATACTTATAAGCAAACTCTCAGGCTGGTGGGGAGTAGAGAACCTGCATTCTGCCCTAGCCCCCCAAGAACCCCTTCTCCTACCAGGTGCTCATGCAAAATAACATTCTTTGACTTCTGCACATAACACAGAAATCTCTGTGCAATTAAGTCTCCTGTCTGTGACCTTCTAGGACAGCTCGCGGCCTATCCTCACTCTGTTTGGGGGCTCCCTCATTTTGTTACACACTCTTGGGTTCTGGCTCTTAAATTCACTCGTGGTTTATCAGGAGGCAATTTTTACTCTTCCCTCACTTACTGCTGGAGGCAGGGGTAATGGCCACTTTCAAACACATCCCCAGTTCTCTCAGGAATTTCTAGAAAAATCTCCCATAGACATCTATGCATAAACCTGCTGCTTGCTTTATTTGTACATCAGTTCCTTAATGGAGCACAAACCAGCATAGCTTTGTTACATTCAAGACTGTTACTGCTTGGAAAATCAATTTTCTTGTTCCACATCACAATGAAGCATCCTGGTAGGAAAAAAAAATAGCATACTAAAATTATCCTTTTACTTTATTCTTAAATCTCAAATTATGACTTCCTGTATTTCTTCATGCATTTAGTCGCCCTCTATCTTCTTCCCTCCAAAAACTTTCATTTGGAAACACTCTTTTTTTTTTTTTTTTTTTTTTGGTACTGGGGATCGAACTCACGATCTCACACTTGCCAGGCAGGCGCCTATGCCACTGAGCTAAGAAACATTCTTTACAGTTACAATTTGTAACATAGGTTTTTGCAAAACAATGCACATCTTTCAACAGGGCATAAGGTATGCTGTCTTTAGCACCTTTCAGGAAGTTGGCCAAGCTCAAAGATGCCTTTTAGGATATAAGCAGTAGAACTAGGAGATGTTGCTGACTGAAGTGAAAGTGTTTGGTGCCCACCTTGTAATCGTGAAAAACAAGCATTGCTGGTGTAAGTCCAGACCGGTTCACTGAACACAGCTGCTGCCAAGGCTGCAAGGCCATGAGCTTGCTCCTGGGCCACAGTTTGCCTGTGTCACCCTGCACCGTGCTTGCTGAGCCTCCGGTTTGCACACTTGCCCTGTTTGCTGTGGCTTTGGGACAAACAGAAACATGCAGTAGCTTCTAACATGTGCCTCTCTTGGAAAATGGCTCAAATGAGAAAAAAACACTGAGGACTGACTGTTCTTAGAGGAAGAAAAAGAAAATATGTAGGGTTTGTTATTGCCAGGAAAAGAAGTCCTCAACTTTCACCCAGAGTTTCACATGATGCTTATACAAAGGCCGTTTTTAAACAGTTTTAGCTGGAGTTCTCACATAGCAGCAAGACAGTCTGCAAGAGGGGCTGTAGGCCATCCCTAAACCCTTCTGCTGGAGCCTACAGGCTTGGGCCGGGGCTGCCCATAGATCTTTACTACAGAAGGTCTGTCTGTTGCTTGAAGGCTCAATACAGAATCCACAATTTTTGTAAAGTCAGTGTTTCTTGTGGAAAGGGTTTCATGAGGTTGCTGCCTGGAGAGTGTTTTTTCTAAAAATGTGAACTGTTTTTATTATCAAATGTCTTTTAGCCTTGTGACCTGAAACAAAGTTTCACAAGGGTTGAACATTATAAACTTAAAAACAAACCAATACACACACACACACACACACACACACACTGACATACTTCAGTGCTTTACTAAACAAAAATATCAACTTATACTGAAGGCTCAGATTTGCAAGCCCTGAAGTGGCTGACACAGATTCTACTTGGGGTTGCTGCTCATTTATTTGTCCTGGAATAAATGCAATGCCATTATGTCTCAGTGACAACAGAAACAAGCTTTGGCCAAATCTGAGCATAGTTTGGGGATGAAGAAAATAAGGTTTGAAAGGCAGTGGGCATTGCTGATTATAGATGTTTATTAGGAGCAGATGTGGGCTATGGTGCTTAGTGGTAGACACACAAGTCAGCTGACTGAGAACTGTAATACATTCTTTGTCAAGAAAGAGAAAAATTAACAAATTGAGTTCATAATCTTCTTCTTTCAGGGATTATTCAATCATCAAAAACGAACTCCAAGATGTTTATGCCTGTAATGAAAAGTGTGGAGTGAAGCTGGGAGCACAGTTTTTGTTAACGAATCTGCAGGCTGAAGTAGAGATTTAGAAAGCCATTATAAAAACTTTCTTTAAGCCATGTGCTAACACTTCAGACCTCTCCACTTCACATTTGTTTATGGCTCTCTCCTCTAACAGTTTTTGGGGGGTGTAGCAGTGCTAATGCCAAGTTACACACAGCGTGGCCATTCTGTATATGCTAGGGTTATTTTTCTTTCCCCTCAAGGACTATGAGAGCATTTAGGGTTACTTGCTTTCCAAGTGTAGGCTGGGTCAGCCGAGGGGAAGACTTTAGAGATTTTGGATCATTCTCGTCTCTCCCTGACATCTACTTTTGTTCTCCACCATGTTTCGAGACTCCCTTGTGTAAGGAGACCCTCCCAAAATTGCAAATGATAATTCCACTCATCACATTTTGGCTGGAACCTATCCATATGTCCACACCTAAGTTTTGGTGGAAGCTGGGAATGAAGTCATTCTAAGTGGTCCTGTGCCGCAAAAGAATCAGGGCTCAACGTTGTTGAAAAGGAAATGAGTATTAGGCATAGCTAGTGGTTGCACCAGGATTGTACCAAGTTACTGTCCTATCAACAGGGTATAGGAGCTCCTTTTCATCATTATTTTCATTTAAATTTGGTACTGTCTGACACTATGAATTTTGTCAATTTGTCAGTTTATCTGTCAATAAATACTCATTTAAAAATTTTATATCCTTATCCTACTCCTGTTTCCTCCCTTCACATATAACCATTCTAAAGGACTTGCTATGTCTCCTTATTTATACAATACATGCTGGGTGCTATTTGGCATGCATCTATTTATAATTCTTTAATTTACAAGATTAATTCACCATCCTTTTTCACTGAGCACAGTGTTTTCAGGATTTTGTTTGTTTCACTGTTTGTGAATCCATTCTGGTGCTTCTTACTGCTATGTGATACTCTGTGATACTCATGGACACAGCCTCCTCTCCAGGGACAGGCGCTGAGGCTGTCTGTGATTCCAAACATAAGTTGTATCTAATTAACTCTCTAGTACACTACAGCTTTATTGATGAGGAAACTGAGATCTGTAAAGGTTGAAGAATTTGCTTAAGTTTCCATAATTAAAGAAAGAAAGAAAAACTACCAAAAGACCCACCTGCATATAGAAAAGATAACTGTGTCTCCTGCATGATAGCATAGGGTCCAGCTAAGCTCCCCTGCACTGCATGTTGCCTCCCTTCAGCTCCGATGATGCCTCAAAGTTAAGAGAGATGCCTCAGCCAGAGGTATTACTCATCTAGAGCAGTGGCCTACCATGTGTGAGGCTGGGTTCCATCCCCACCACCAGCAGCAACAACAAGTCAGAGATTCTTCAACCAAGGTTGAATGGGACAGTGGACCTTTTTTTTTTTTTTTTTTTTTTGGTACTGGGGATCAAACTCACGACCTTGTGCTTGCCAGGCAGGCGCTTAAGCCACTGAGCTAAATCCCCAGCCTGACAGTGGACCTTTTAAAAAAGCTAGGCATGGTGTCACATGGTACTGGTAATCCCAGTACTTGGGAGGCTGAGGCAGGAGGATCACCATGAGATAGAGCCAGCCTGGGCTACATAAGTAAGTGCAAAGTCAGTCTTCACTATATAATGAGACCTTGTCTCAAAAAACAAACAAACAACAATAAAAATAAAATGTGGCACATATGCAAAATGGAATATTATTCAACCATTAAAGTGATGAAAGCCTATCATTTTCAGCAACACAGAACTGGAGGACATTAGGGAGTGTAACAGAAATATATAGTAGATGTCTAAATTTTTTCTAAAATATTTGTGACTGTAAAAGATACACTGTCTTTAATCCCCCCCCCCACAAATATACTCCACTTGCTTCAAGCACATATTCCATCATTCTTGCCACTTTCTGAAGCCGTTGTAGAAGCTCTTTTTCTCAAGTGTCTCTACGAAATGTGATGAAAATACCCAGTGAATGCTGCTGCCTCTGAGTGCCATCCAAGGAAGGGCAGGCTGTAAGGAGTACTAGAATGTGTCCACATCCACCTTATTCACCAGATCTGGTACTCTGCAACTTCTCTAAAGTCAGGACAGTTGAAGCAATAATAAAGACATTCACGAAAGAGAACTTCCAGAACTGCTTCAGAAAGTGGCTAGAAGGATAGGAAAAGTGTGTTTGAAGCAAGGAGGATTCCTGGCAATGTGCTTTTTGCTATAATAATTTTTTTAATATAAACATTTAAAAAATATTTCATACATTCATGTTAATCTCACCTAGTGGAAGAAGATACAGAAAGTCAAATATTGCATATTTTCACTACAATGTGGAAGCTAAGATAAACTGATTTCAGAGAAGAAAGGGAAAGAGTGGTTTCTGGAAGTTAGGAACAGGGAAGAAGAGACAAAAGAAGATTGGATTTTGAGTACCAAACTATGCTTACATTGGAAGAGTAAGGCCTAATATTTCATAACACAGTAAAATAGGGTTTATAATAGTTTACTGTACATTTTGTAAGGAGCCAGAAGAGAGAGTTTGTTTCCCAATCCAAAGAAATGGTTAATGTTTAAGGAGATATAAATGCTGGTTATCCTGTTGTATCATTACCATTTGCATTACCTTTGTCAAATTATCACCCTGTACTCCATAAATATGTATAGTTACTACACATCATTTAAAAAGAAAAACAATTAAATTGAGTTATAGACAAAAAATAGGGATTCTTTGATTTAGTGATTGATCTCTGTCTGGAATCCACATCGATTATAATACCCTCCTGGGTATTTGTGCTTTGCCGTTAGGTGAGTTTTCCCGCCTGTCTTGCTGATAAAAGACCAGGTGATCTGTGAAGGGTCAGAGGTGGTGTATCAGGCGGCTCTGAGTCCAGCTCCCAGTATGTGCAAACCCAGCCGACAGTGGCTTCCACACATGGCACTATAGCTGCCCAAGTGCTTCTCAGTGCTTTGTGTCCAATCAGCTGGACCATCTGGGTTAGGAATGCAAGATTTCAGGTCCCACCCAGAGCTGGATCTTATGAATCCCCAGGTGATTCCCATGTCCACTTGAGTCTGGGAGCTACAGGGTCATCTTCTATATAGCAAGAGGCCCAGGGCTTGATAGGCAGGGCTAGTCCTCTGGTACCAGTAGTGGCACCGATGCCCCTGGCTCCTTGTGTTCTCTTGCTCTGATCTGATTAACATGTGGCTTCATTTTCTTGAGAATAAGAAATGATTTTGATACCCCAGCTGCATTCCATATTAGAAAAAAATGGTGAACCCAGAATGGGTGGCACCTCTATGAAGAAATCTTTTCCTACATGCCTTCTGCTTATGTCTCCTTGTCCGTAAAAGTCACACAGCCATGCACAGGAGCAGCAGAGTCTGCCAGGGGTTGTATGTGATAACTACGTACCATGCTGTTGTCTTCTGCATCGGCCCCTGTCACTCGGTCACTGTAACAAAGTCCCTGAAAAAATAAACTTACAAAGAAAAAGGGTTTGTTTTGACTCATGGTTGTGGAGGTGTCCGTTCATGATCAATTGATGCCCTTGCTGTGGGCCTGTGGTGAGACATCCCATCATGGTGGGAGCACACGGAAGAGCAAAACTGCTCACATTATGAGCCAGGGAGCAAAACAGGAAGAGGAAGAGACAGGGTCCCATGACCCTCTTTGGGAGTAACACAGCCAATGACCTCAGACTTTCCTCAGGCCTCACCTCTTAAAGGTTCCATAGCCTTCTAATAACACCAATCTGCACACCAAGGCTTTAAAACGTGGGGCTTTAGGGGGACATTTGGAATCAACACTTGTACCTGCTTCTGTCATTAGGGAGAATGGGGGAAGTATCAGCCTTGACCTGGTTCACCATTTTTCAGGAGCCTGCCCTCACTGAAGAGCGTGTGACTCTTCACCAGCCTGTGCACCAGAACGAGACTGCTGTTTCACCTTCATGAACAAAGATGCCAGTTTCCTTCTGTCCTCAGAGATCATTGTTCACCGTAGTTGGCCTGCAGCAAATCTGAAACACTAGCCTCAGTGTTGAGACTGTGCCACATCCTGCCAAACCAGAAACACAGTGAGCAAGGAGGTAGAAACGGATGAAGGAGCCTTGTTAGGATGAGTTTGTTCACAGCGGGTCCCCACAGCCTGGGAGAAGGGATCACCATTTATTTTTGTCTCTCACCCTCGAGTCTGCTTTATTTCCCTGAACATTTCTGCGTGTTGACGGAGACTCTCCAGCTCAGAGGTGTTGTTTTGTTTTGTTTTGCTTTCACTTACTGTCAAGGTATAACTGGGAATAGGCTCCTGAACAGAAAGAAAATATATTTATTTATCTCAGTCCTTCGAGGGCTGATTATTAAAAAGAAATCCCAGACCTGTCTGCCCTGTCTTAAGCACTGGGAGGTTACCAAGTGCCCGTAAGCTCCTTTACAGTTGCCTGGGACAAGCTTGCTTGTCTAACCTCCTGCCCAGAAAGGGCGGGTCTCTGCCGCTCCGCAGAGACCTGAAGTGTTCCTGGCTCCTGGGAGTGGCTGTACCCATCAACACTACAGGTGGATCCCCAGCAGTGCCAAGCAAGCAGCTGCACAGCCCAGGGACTTTGAGCTTTCACAGCGCTCCTCTCTCTGTACCCCTGCCAACTCACGCACACCTGGGATCTCACCAGCTGCCCGCCCACCACGGCCCCTTCCCGCCACGTGGCCTAATCCCCATTACACCTGCTCCTCTCTGGGCAGCCAGCCCAGCCCCACCTTCCTAAGGAAGGCCTAGGGAGGTCTGAACAAGACCTACCTCTTTCATGCCTCAAACAGTCAACTCCTACCAATTTCATGGCAAATTATAAGAGATTAAGGTTTACTATGAAGAAAAGCCAGACCTGACAATTAATCAACTTGGTCATTTGGGGATCGAATTAAATTGGACCTGAGGCTTCAGCTCTCAAATGGAATCAAATTCTCTCCTTTGGCATGGCATATGCATCAGGCTGAGAATACTAACACGCGGGGTTCCCATCTTCCTTCTTTGCATATAGACATTGGTTTATAATTTTAAAACAGAGCAGAGAGGTGAAACGAGTACCAAACCTTGGTCTCTAAAGTGAATGCAGGGCTTCCATTCAGCAAAGGTTTATTTTGTCCTTTTGCATAAAGTATCTTTCAGTTTTATGCTGGGGGGTAAGAAGTCTGAGTAATGGCAGAGCTGCATTTTCAGAGAGTTCAAAATCCAGGGAAGAAGACAGACGAGCAATTCATACAAATGTGATTGCATAGCACAAGAATAGCATAGCACAAGCATAGCAAATGCTGTAGAAATCACTCATTCTGATGGGGCAATGACTTTATTGAAAAGGCAACCGCTGAGCGAGTCCTGGAAAAAGAGTGTAGTTTTCTACTTTCTTTCTCTTTGGGAAGACATTGCGAGTGACCTGTGCCATGATGTTTTCTTTCATTGTGTCTGACATAGTTTTATACTGCTGTTACTCCTAACACTTTGCAGCAGTGAGTAGAGTCCAGGGCTGAAAGCAGAGTCACCTCTGGCGATCGCCAGCAAACCTGGATCACTCTTCTGGGGCCACCTTTCCTCAAGGAAGTAGTAAAAGTACTTTCGTGGCTCATGGCAAAACACACACAGGTCTCTTTCTGGCTCCCTCGCTGCCTTGTGACTTTGGACATAAAGTACACTCTATGGATCCATTATATTCCTTTTTCAATGGTTTCTTTACAGTGGTGTTGATCACTCAACAAATAACTCGCCGGTGCTCATGACGTGGTTGGTGTGATTCATCGACGTTCCTCTGAGTCACAAAAGTGCAGAAAAGATGAAAAATGGGGAAGTGAAAGCACATTAATTGTAATATCTAAGTAAACATCCTTCTTATTTTAAAACAGAGTATCATTTTCAAAACTCCCTGGAGTAATCACCAAAGCTTTTATGTAGCCTGCAATGTTTAGAATTCTTATCATTCGTTGCCTGCCCCCAACCCTACATTGACTGGAGATGGCATACTCTGCTGGGCCGGGCTCAGTGCTACTTGCTAATATTTCCCATTCTCTGGAAACACAAGGAATTGCATTCCTTCAGCTCCTTGAGTTCAGACCTGGCCGTCTGTCTTCTTGTTTACCAATGAAATGTGAGTGGAACTGGCATTTCTTGCCTATGTCAAAGCCTTTGCTGGTGTTCAGTTCCCAACTCTCCCTCTTTTCCTCCCTCAGCATCAGGGGAGTCTATTTTGACAAGGAAGCACTTTCCTGGCCCATTTTAAGGAGGAGTCCTTTTCTGAAGAGTCACATGGGCATACGGTGGTTTTGTTAAGGCAAACAGAATAGCCTTGGTGTTAATAATACACCTTGTTCGTTTCTTTGAAAGCTGCTGGGATTCAGGGGTTGCTTGTAGTGCAGAATAACCTAGCCTGTCTTAACTAATGCAGCAACCAATTCACTGTTATGAACAGAGTCAGCACACACCCATCCCAGGTGGACTGATGAACAAAAGTCATGTCAAGGTATTTCTGTGTGTGCTGGGGCCCTTTATGAACAAGCCTACAGCCTTTCACACAAATTGTCTTGTTTTAATTCTCACAACAATGTAATATGCTAAGTAGTGCTACCTGTATTTTACAGATAAGAGATTCAGAGGGTACAGAGTAATTTGCCCCTGGTCACATGCAAATAGCCAGTGTGAAGCCAAAGCCTAGGTACTTCCCTTTATCCTTGCTGCCTTCTAGGAACTGCTCTAGAATTTTCCTGCTGTTGATAGTAGTTTACACATATTCATGTAAAGACAAAGCCCTCTTGGACCAGGTAATTAGCACTCCTTTTTCCTTATGGAGTCTCTAAATTTAGTTTCACCTGAATTCTGAATCAACTGTTGAGGGCATTTCTTTTCGACATCAAAGACACAGACAAGTGAATGTTGATGGAATGGGGGAAAATCAATCGCAACATCAGAATCCAACAGACCGAATAATAGGGCAACATCATTATTTATGGAGCATAGGCAAGGTTGTAATGTACTATATATATTAATGAAATAACCCAGAATTTCAAAAAATCTCCAAATGTTCCCGACGCTCTGTTTTCTTAGGGAAAAATAAAAGGTGGTTGTAGCCCAACCAGGACACGTGTTTATTAGTTTTACTTCAATGATCTCCGATGATATTTTCACAATGTCATGCAGTAGTTTGTTCTGCTAGCACCCCTGTTTGTGAATAAAATTCCAAGTTTCCTCTGATTTGCTTTTGGTCTCGGGGTTATACCCAGGGCAGAAGGAAGCTCTGTGAGAGAAGGGGCCATGGTGGTCTCTGTCACTGGATCTCAGTGCCTCGTGTAGCCCCTCCAGGTGGTCAGCCCTTGGAGACATTAGTTAAGTGAACAAAATTGAAGGGCCCATGATCACTGCTGTAGATTATAAAGTAAACACAAAAATAAGAACATGACTGTACCAAAAGCAAAGAGAGATCTGCTCTAGTCCATCAGCTGAAGGGTGATCCCGCGATCTGGTTATGCAGTCATACTTAACTAAGTCCCACAGATCTTGTTCAAATCCAGGCTCAGAAATGGAAAATGGTGCGGTGTTGGTCATATAGTGGTGAGCATAGCTGCCTTCCAGAAATGGAAAATGATTGCTCCTTTTGTAAGCTGACAACCTACTTAGGTGCTGCTTACCAACCTAGTATTGGTAAGACTTACATTGTTATTCCTAAGATACTACTTTAAGAAAGGAAAAAATTTACACTGGGGCTTTGGAGTAAAGAAGACCAAGTGGCCACTGGGCTTGGCTGCCACAGGTGTAAACACGGCAGGTTGGATGAGCAGTGGACTCGCACCACAAAGTGGATTGTTGAATAGCAAGAAGCTGTTGGAGGAAGTCCAGTTTCCTTTTTGAAGTGGGATTGGTGGGGTTCAGTAACGGCCGCTGGTAACTAGACCTTCTGACGTGTCCATCTTGTTGAAAAATAAATCATTTATAGTTTGGCAAGGCTAATTCCAGTGTACATACCATGATTCCACATTGAAAGCCAAAGATATGAGTCACCAAATAGACTCTAGTGTGCCCACATATATACCTAGATGGTAGATATTTTAGAAATATGAGGTTGGGGATTTAGCTCAATGGCTTAAGCACCTACCTAGCAAGTGTGAGGTCATGAGTTCAATCCCCGGTACCAAAAAAAAAAAAAAAAAAAAGTAAGAAATATCATGTAAGTACAAACGTGTACCTCAAGTCAGGCTCCAAAGAATCTGCAATTTCCCATAAATGTGGCTATTCTCCTTTGCATACTGACACCAACTCTGGACCGTTGGCTCAATTTCCTTTCCTTCATGCACTTGGAGAACATACATGTAATCTTAGGGAAAAGTTCACATAAATCCTTTGTCTGCTATAATCATACAGAGTCGGATTGCAGTGGAGGGCAATGTATATGTTACCAGATTGTGAGGTCTTTGCTGAATCATATAAAGCTTATTTGTTTAAAATTCTTTAAAGTTGGATGTGGCGGCACATGCCTGTAATCCCAGCATTCAGAAGGCTGAGGCAGGAGAATCACCAGGAGTTCGAGGCCAGCCTGGAATTTACATAGTCAGTTCAAGAGCAGCCTGAACTAAAACACTGTCTCAAAAACTCTAAAAATTAACTAATTAATTAAACAATCTAAAAATAAAAATCCTTTCAAGATCCTGCCTTACATTAACTAGATGTCTAGGAAGTGCCTTGTCTACAGGTTAAGTACATACTTAAATCCTACAACAAGGCTGATTTTATATTTATACAATCTCTGTAGTAAACAGAATGCTGTTGGTCTTTTTTTTCCTCAAGACTGAATAATGTTTCGTTGTCTTTATGTATCACATCTTGTTTATTGTTTCATCCATCATTAGACACGTAGGTTACTTCTATACCTTAAATACTTCTATACCTTAAATACATGCTATAATAACCATGAATGTGCACTTATATCTTTGAGATTTGATCCTGGTGCCGGGAGTGTAGGTCGGTGATAGAGCCCTTGCCTAGCGTGTGCAAGGCCCTGGGTTCAATGCCCAGTACCACCAAAAAAAAAAAAAAAAAAAAAAAAAAAAAAAAAAAAAAAAAAAAAAAAAAAAAAAAAACCATGAAAGCATGATAGTGGGAAATTGTTAGTTTTGCTTTTAGAATGTATTGGGTTTATGTTCATTGTAAAAGATACTTTATTTTTGATTTTCAAAACCACAAATGTACAGAAAAGTACGAGGTAGCATGAAGATCTTTTGTTGGATCCATCTGAGGGTAAGTTGGTGGACTTATGTCCCCTCGCCCAGATTACTTTAGTGTGGCTTTTTTCTTAGCATCAAGGAACATTCTCTTATGTGGCCACAATACAGTCAAAGTCGGGAAACTAACCCTTGCTGCACGACTACCTTTGGGACTCAGAGACTATGCAAGTTTCTCTCAGGGTGTCCTAGGTGCCTTCTTACAAAAGGATCCAGTCCAGAATGCAGGTGGGACTTCACTAGCACAGCTCATGACTCTTCTTCTGTTGGAAACCTTTTCTTTCCATGACCTGGTCCACTTCTGGGGCACACAGGAGACTGGCAGAATGCTCCTCCATTCCGATAGGGGGGCTACTCCTCAGGCTGTGCAGCTTAGGTAGGAAAAACACAGCAGGGTGCTGGGTTCTCTTTGCAGCTTGCTAGGTAATGAGTGATTTCAATTTGTCTCCTTCTAGGTGTGTTCAGTTCAACTGCTTAAGATCACGTTTGCCAGGCTGTTCTGATAGTTAATCCTTTTTCCTTTCATCATAAGTATGTTGAGGGGTGCTGCTTTTGTATTTGAAATTTTCTGTCTTATATATAATTATGATGTAAGGATTCAGAGTTTTCTATTTTATTTGATGGGGTTTTTTTGGGTTTGTTTTGTTTTGTTTTGTTTTTTGGTTCTGAGGATTGAATCTAGGGCCTTGAACATGCTAAGCAAGTGCTCCACATCCGAGCTGCACACCCAGCTCTTTATATGTTATTGTGAGACATGGTCTGTTTAAGTTGCCCAGGCTGCCCTCAAAACTGAGGTCTTCCTGCCTCAACTTCCTGAGTACCTGGAATTACAGGCCTATGCCACTATGTCTGGTGAAACTTTTTATATAATTATCGTATTACTCAAATTGTTCTGTATTTGGAAACCATTCAAGCTGGCTTCTCTGCTGTCCTACATGACCCACCTCTTGGGCCTTGTCTTAATTTCTGGTCTACAAATGTGTTTCAGGATGGTTCTGTCCAGCACCTGCCATGGAATTAGCCATTTCTCATGCAAGAAGGTGGAAAGGAATTTGAAAGATAATCTAATTCAGCTATCACGTTTTATTTAACAGTTATTTAATTTCTAAGGAAAAGTTTGTTTAAGAAAATTTGAGTATTACATTTTTTAAAAAACTTTTGCAAAGCCACTGCTTAAAATCATTCCTTTTTATTTACAGAAGGTCCAAAGGAAAGGTAAAAGGACTGATAAGCCCAGCTACCAGGGAGGCTGAAGCGGGAAGATTACAAATTCATGACCAGCCTGGGGAACTTTGGGTGACCCTGTCTCAAAATTTAAGAAATACAAAGGGCTGGCCGTGTAGCTCAGTGTGAAGGGCCTGAGTTCAATCTCCAGTACCAGTCCCAGGAAGAGGAGGAGGAGGAAGAGGAAGCGGAAAGGAAGAGGAAGAGGAAGAAAGAAGGGGGAGGGGAGGAGGAAGGAAAAGGAGGAGAAGAATGAGAAGAGGAAGAGGAGGGGGCGGGGGAGAAGGAGGAGAGAGAGCAGCAGCAGCAACAAAAACTACTACTGGCATTTTCTCAGTGGTTAATGCCTAGTAAGGTAGTCTGTCCTGTTTATATGTGTCTGTTCTGTCCCTTCAGTGATTTGCCAGTAGAGAAACTTGCAGAATCCATGAACTGTACTATAATTCAACAATTTGTTTTGTAAAGAAGTTAAAAGGAAAAAAAAAAAGATTGTTAGGGTCAGTGACCTCATTCTTCAAACTAATGTTGAACTGAGAGACATGAAGTTAATTTTATTTTTGCCTCACTCCTCCATACACTTTTGGCTCAGAACACATACTTCAGTAAGTATAACCCCATTGATGGGAACAATGGGGCAAAGTGACCGAAACTGGGATTCCATGGGAAAGTTTAAGCAACAAGAGTAATGGCGGAAGTGCCTCACCGAGGAACAGCGCTGTAGGGAAGATGACAGGTAAGCGTGCACCTTGGAGAATGGCACCCATTTAAGAACAGTGCAGAGAGATGGTGGACCTGAAACAAGCAGAGAAAGGTGAATCTGGAACCGTGTTCTCTATGAACCTTGCTTGGCTGGGGATGGGACGAGTTTATAAAAGTACAGCAGGAATCCTGCGTGGTGACACACACCTGTAAGCTCAGCACTTGGGAGACTGCGACAGGAGAGGATCCCCTGAGTTTGAGACCAGCCTGGGCTACATAGTGAGTGCAAAACCAGCCTGGACTACAAATTGAGACCCTGTCTCAAAAAACTAATTTAATGAATGAATTAAGTGCAGTAGGGAAACAATCTATTTGGGGAGGTTGAATGGATTTATGTGCCTTTGGCCACATGGAATCTTTTAGTGGTGCATTTCAGATAGGCTGAGGTCAACAGCAAACAGAAAACTCAACAAGAGTAGCCTAAAGCAGCAAGGGGTAGATTCTTTTCTTAGAAGTTTCAGGATTCATGATTACTGGAAATGGCTTAACAGGCATTTTTGAGACTCCTTTGGTTTTCCTCTCCTGATTCCAAGATGGTACTATAGTTATAGTCATCACATCTGCATTTTTATTTTTTTGAGACAGGGTCTTGTGGTATCATCCAGGCTGGGAGAAAGAAAAGTAGCATTGCTGGACATATTTGTCATCTTTTATCAGGACAACACAAGCTTATTCAGATCCTTGCCTTGTGCCACCCATACTGTTAACATTAGCCTGAGTTCTTACATCTTCACCCCCACTTACAAGGGATACTGGGAAAGTGGGCGTTTAACTAACAGTATGATTAGAAATCAGTATTGGAGGGGCTGGGGATTTAGCTCAGTGGTATAAGCACCTGACTTGCAAGCACTTGGTCATGAGTTTGATCCCTGGTACCAAAAAATCAGTATTGGATCTGCCAATCTTTTTGTTTCTCTAGAAAACTGGTGAATTGTTTTTTCCATATACCCTTTCAAAGACAAGAAAAGTTTTATTTGGCCACAGGAAAAAACTAACATCCAAGTCAGGCTACGTATGCTGGTGTACTTGAGCCTCAAAGTGAGCAACATGCCTCTCATTATTAGGCATCTTAAAATTTAAATACTTAGTTTTTTAAAGCCAGAGACTGGATGGTTTCACTAGATTGCTGATCATGGGTTCAAACCTATACATTCTCTATCTCTCAAAGTGCTGGGAAATACAAAAATCAAAACAAAATAAATGCCACTCTGCTAGCCTCCAGCCCTCTCCATCTACTTTACTGGAAATTTTCCAAAGGCACTTTGTCCCAGCAGTTTGAGTATTATGTTGTACCCTCATTCAAAACTGGTTTCAAATATGTTAAGGAAAAAAAACCCTCAATTAATAAGGCATAAGTAAAATATTAGGAAGCCAAGATTTGTTTAGTTCACCAAAACACATTTGGATAAATCTAAAAATTGGTCTAAGATCTTAATAAATAGATGGGAAAGAATTCTTTGAATATGCTGTGGAGATTTTACAACAGAGTCACAAAACTTCTCTAGACATAATATTATACCAGACTGTGTGTTATGCTTATTTTTAAAGCAAACACATTTGTAAATTGCTTGGCGAGTGTGTTGAGAGCTCGTGGTTTATTTCTACTGCTCATTACACTGTAGACTTGGCTGCATCAGACTCGATAGTGGCAGTGGTTTACCTTTTCAGACAATTCTTCGTCCCTGGAGGATGAGAGACAATGAGGTATTGTGAATTTACACAGGATTTGCAAACGTGGTGCAATTTTGGTGTAACAGTACCCTGCACCTCACAAACACACCCAAGATTTCAGCCAGCCTGGACTTGTCAGTTGGAAAAACACGAGAACGGTTAAGATAAAGTCCCTTTTCTACACCAGGCTTATAGTCTAAACGGCACTTTCTTCCTCTCCAATCTTTTAAATAACCAGAATGAGACATTGGTTCCATAATAAACAAACAAATGGTCTCTTTCACCACATTTATTTTTATTGCGCTACCAGACTCTTTTAGAGAATCCTGTTAGCATCTATCGCCTGTGCAGAGTTTTGATAGCTGACAGTTCTTGTTCTCATCATGCACAAAACGGCAGGCTATCTGTAACTCATTTCATCCACCCAACTGATTTTTTATTAGCATACATTCGCAGCGCACTCATCATGGGGGATGCGTCCCTATAACCTAACACTTCTTAATTCAATTTTGTCCCCTTCCCTTCCCCACCCTCCAACCCTTCTGCTCCTCATTTACAAAAGGTCTATTTCTACATTTTTCAATGTTTTCTTTAAATCCCTTTTCTCTTTCTTTCGTCTCCCCTGGTCTAGCTTCTTGTATCCCTTCCCATTTGAAAAAGTTCTTACTTCCCAAGATTTAGCCTTCTTTTTGCTCCTTATTTATACTTTAGTTTTCTCACCCAAGAGAAATAATGCAATATTTAAACTTATCTGCCTGATTTATTTATATATTTATTTTTTGTACCGGGGATTGAAATCACGACCTTGTGCTTACCAAGCAAGCACTTGAACCACTGAGCTAAATCCCTGGCCCTGATTTATTTCTTTTAAGATCATAGTCTGGGGCCTGGGGATTTAGCTCAGTGGCACAAGTGCTCACCTGGCAAGTGTGAGGTCATGAGTTCAAGCCCCAGTACCCCCCCCCCAAAATAAGTAACTGAAAGAAACAGAAAAAGAAAAATGGGGGCTGGAAATTTAGCTCAGCTGTATAAGCGCCTGCCTGACAAGCATGAGGTTGTGAGTTCAATCCCTGGTACCAAAAAAGAAAAAAGAAAAAAATGAAAAACCACAAGAATCCTGCTCTTGCCACATAGGTGCAATTCCCAGTGCTAAAAAAGAAAAAGAAAAAGAAAAAGATCATAATCTGGAGGTGCAACCATTTACCTAAAAATGCCTCAAGTTTATCCTTTTTATAGCAGAGTACTACTCCACTGTATATAAATACCATTTATCTGTTGATGGGCATATATGCTGTTTCTAAGATTTAGCTACTATCAATTGTGCTGCTATAAACATAGGTATGAGTGGATCACTTTGGTATGACTTTCATTCTTTCAGGAAGATACCTTGAAAAGGAATAGTTGAATCAAATGGAGCTTCTAGTTTTAGTATTTTGAGGAATCTCCATTCAGCTGGTTTTTATTGAGCATCTACTTATGATCTGATGCTCCAAGTGTTGGAAGTATATGCTATTCCTAACCCTTACACCAACAAAAGGTAGTTGCTGTTAGCAGCATTTTTAAAATTAGAAAAAGACTTACAGACAATAAACCAATTCACACAACTAGTTCATGACAAATCTGGTCACAAACTGGCTGTATTTCACTCCACAGTCCACATTTTTCAATAAGTATCTGATGTCTTCTTGTCACCTAACCATATTGCAAAGACACATCATTGCTCACACGTGGTATCTTGCTTGAGACTACAATTCAAGGCTATTCTGCTAGTGAGTTAATGCTTCTGGTGCAAAAATTAAAAGAAGGACCCTGCTCTGGTTGAGCTTGATATAGAAGTTTACTGAATTTCTCTCTTTTCCAAACTACCCATCTTCAAAATTTGATTGCAGGAGATTTAGTGCTAAGGCTAGCTAATCCGTGCTTCCATTAATCGTCCTGATAAACTCACTTTAGACTGGGAGTTACACAGGTCCTGGAGGGAACATCCTCAGAAGCACCAGGGAAAACCTAAGCTTGCATCTAGAGCTCCCTGTGTCTCTGACCTGCTTGCTAACCACTTGGGTAACTTTCAGTTGTTTGGCTTCTGGATGGGCTAAATTCAGGTTTGGGGGAGGCAAATGAGATCATATATATGAGAGTGTCTTGAAAATTGGAAAGAAGTATACAGTATAAGGAACAATCATAATCTGCTTTTAAAAACTAGAAGGACTGAAAAATTGCAGGAGGTATGAGAGAATATTTCAGCTCAATTTTATAAAACATCTGGTAAAAGATCATTCAATTATATGACTTCCAGGAGGGATCACAAAATTAAGGACTTTGTGTCATAATCCATTTCTTATTGGTATTTGGGGCATGAAATTCTGAAGTGAATTGATGTTGAGCATCAACTCAACCAAGGTTAGGAAGGCTAAGAGCACATCTGTCCTGCTTCCCTGAACTTCCAAAGGTCAAGAATGAGGACTTAGCAGAGAAAGCCATCTAGTGGGACACCACTCAAGCTTCTGCTCAGAATGTTCATAATAATTGGAAGCAATGGAGGGCAGATGGCAACCTGAGTCCCCTACATGTGGCCATAGACAAAAATCAGAAGGAGGTTTGGAAGTGTCTTAGATCTAAGAATGCAGTCATGGAGGAAAGAGAACCAGAATGGTTTGCTGGGTGAAGGCCTGTGTAAAAGTGTTGATGTGGCTCTCAGTGCAGTGGATAGTACGTCTGTCTCATACAAAAGTGGTGGTAAGAGCTCTGACCCACTTCCTAAAGCCAAGGGCAAGACACACGTCCCAAGTCCACTGTCCTACCTTCCCAAATCCCCTCTCCAGAACTTGGTCTTCTTTTTTCTTGTCCCTCACCAGCCTACTTATATCCAAACTGCCCATCTGTCTGCAGAGTTTATGCTGCTGATTCTGTCTTTTAATGCCCACTTGGAAAGACCAGCCCTTAATCAAAAGCACATGTAGTGTTTTCCAGACTCTGGTTCGTAAAGATGGAGCTGTGCCATATTAGAACACTGCCTGCCAGGAACACAGAGGAGCGGAAATCCAGTCCCAGCTCTGCCTGGACATAGAGTGGCACCTGAGGCAAGGTTATTAGCCTCCTGGAGCCTCAGTTTCCACCTCTGAAAGTGGGAGTAATTCTTGTTTGTTCTATACAAATCCATGTAGAAATGCTTGCAAACACTACAGACATAAATGGTCCCGTCTCTTGCCCCTTCTTCCTGACAAACGCAGTCATTTAGTAAATGATGATTGAATACCAAGATGGAGGTTCTCAATCTGGAGTGGGCTGCAGTGGGCGAGCCCCTGGTGATCCAACAGGAAATACAGCATGTCCTCTGACCTCAGGGACTTTCCTGGAAGGAGGGCATAGCACTATAAATGGGCAATTGAAATACACTCTGCTGCATCTCACAAATGAACAAAAGACAGGTGTTCAGCTCTGATAGAAGGGTTCTTCTAGAAGAGGGCTGACTCAAGAAGAGCTAATCCAGAAGGGTGATAGGAGAACTGTCAAGGAAAGAAGGGAATAAAAGTCATTATGGGCAGAAAAGCAACACATGCAAATGGAAGAAGAATGAGCCTGTGGAAGTTTAGAATATTGCAAATACTTCGCTAGAGCTGGGACCACAAGGGGTCAGAGAGAAATGACACAGAGAACCAGGTAGGAGGTACATGCTCGAAGACATGGGGGATGCTCGTGAAGATGGATATCTATATAGGGCTCATGGAGCACCAGGTACTTTCCTACTGCATGTATGTGGTGGATAAACTAATGGTCAATTTGTAATACCCAGCTGAACTGAATCAGCACGGTTCTTGGTGTGGCTGACCCAACGGGGGGTTATTACCAACAGCAGGAAGAGAGAAGTGGAGGGGAAGATACTGTGCTGTTGATTCTCCTAGAGAAGCTTGTCATGCTGGTTTGCCTGATATGAACTCACCTGTTCTCACTGTCAGAAGAGCGCAGGTCCTGGCTGTCACTGAGGATGGCTACAGTTCTCTTTGGAGGAGCTCTGGTCCTTACCTTGAGCATCGCATCCTGGCTCCAGTGCAGATCTCTCAGCTGGGGCACAGATCCTTCATCCCCCTGGCATAGACATTCCAGGTCACTACTGACTTTTGAGCCTTTCCAGTGCAGATCCCTGACACAGACTTGCATGAGACCCTGTGATGGGTTCTAGGCCTCCAGTTGGACTCATGGAGGCACTGTCATGGGCTCTAGGTCTTCAGCTGGGATCATGCAGGACATTGCCATGGGATCTGGGCCCTCAGCTGGATTCTTTGCATCTCTAATATGTGGATAGATCTGCACTCTTCTGCATTTGACATTTTGGGTGACTATTATAAACAATCTTATAAATCATGTGTCCTGTATTAAATCTATATCTTTGCAAACCCTGACAACAACAATGTATTAACTCTTAATTCTTCCAACAGCCCCACAATCACCCATTCCCAATTATTATCCACTGTTTATAGAAATGGAACTTGAAGCACAGAGACTTCAGGCAACCTGCCCAAGGTAATATAATTGGAAAGTTTGCCAAGGCATAGAGTTTTACCCCAAGGCTATTGAGAAGCCACCAAGGGATGGGAACTGGTTCAAGACAAGATGGCGGACTGGTAGGTAGCAGGAGAGAGACCCTCTCTGAGAGAGTCAGCTGAAATGCCAGAATAAAACACCCTGGAGAGGCCCAAACAGAGAGAGATGGACTCTCACAACCCACAAAGAAACTAAAGTGCAAAAAATCGCTCGAATGTGAGGTCCTGGGGCTACTATTAGTGAAGATAAGATCAGCGAGCACTGCGTCCTCCTCAAGCTGCCTGAATTCCTGCCTGACCTGAACAAGCGATCCTCACCGAAGCGACTGGCTTGAGCTGCCGGAGTGCAGAGCTGAACAGCCCTGTGTGCAGCTCGCCCGGACCGGCCCTGCACGCAACCCACCCAGAGGCACTGTGAATTTGCACCGCAGCCACGCTGAAGTCACAGGTCGGGGAGCCCAGCAGTTCTCAGGGACTGGCATCAACATGCAGTGAGTGATGGGAATAAGACCCTCCCACGGGAAAGGGGAAACCGACTGGATGACATGTTGGATTTGGGCAGGACAGCCCTAACTCCATAAGGAAGTGGCTTCAGCTGGTTGCTCCCCTCGCCGAGCAGATTGGTGGAATCTGTTTGGACTAGGCTGTGCCCCTGGTGGGGACCCAGTGAGTCACTACAATATTACTTCCCTGAGATCAGTGCACACTGATGCAGTGAAGGCCTAAAAAGGTTGACTGGCCTGGAAGGGAGGAGCTAATGCACACTGATTGTGGGTGAACTCTAATCTCTGATAACCTATTGAAGAGGGCTAAAGCTCCTAGCTTGCACCCTCTAAAGGAGCCTTAAACAACAAGAAAAGGGTCTGGGAATTATACTGTACACTTGTATGGAAGGAACCAAAAACATGACGAAAGGGAAAAATAAGAAACAACTCCCAGCCCCCAACCCTGAGAACATTGATCCAGGAGAGGTAAATACAAAAGAGATTGAGGGCAGCAAAAATGCAACATCAAACACAGCGTTAGTGGACATAAAGAGATATCTTCAGGACCTCGTAAGTGGGACCAAAACTGAAATATTAATTCAAATTAAACAAGAGATAAGTAGATTAATAAAAGAAGGTCTGGGCACCTCTCAAGAAGACACAGACAGAAGAATGGAGGAACACAAATGGAGAGAACAATTTAATGAAGAATTCAGAAAAAACCTAGAATTCATGAAGCAGATTCAAAGAGATTATCAGGAAACTAAAGACTCCATAGAAAGCTGGCAAAACTGCTTGAAAGAAACCAAAGATAGACTATCAAAAATTGAACACAGGCTTACAATGTGGAGTCATGAAAGGGAAGATCTCTTAAAAATAACAAGGGAGCAGGCAGTAAAAATACAAAGACTGGAAGATGACAAGAGGATCTATAACTCAAGAATAAAGTATGTGAATGAAGAAGCAGAAATCAAACCAGAGGAATTACAAAGGCTATTCACAGAAATTATTAAGGAAAATTTCCCAAGCATAGAAAAAAGAAATGATGTGCAGAAGTATGAAGCATAGAGAATTCCAGCCACCTACAACCAAAACAGAGCTACACCCAGACACATAATAATCAAGATCCCAGAAATTCAATATAAGAACAGAATATTAGAAGCCATCAGAGAAAAGAAACAGATCACCTATAAAGGAAAACCCATCAAAATCACGGCAGACTTCTCGACACAGACCATCAGGTCAAGAAGAGCTTGGAGAGAAGTAATTCAAGCACTGAAGGAGAACAAACTCCAGCCCAGATTGATGTATCCTGCAAAACTCTCTCTATAAATTAATGGAGAGTGGCCCTGAAGCAAGGCCAGCAGATCACTGTAGCTGCTGATTTCAAACAGGAGCCTAAAGAGAATTCTTTCTGTGATCTGTTGGCCATTTCAGAACTTTGGAAATGTAATGGTCAATTCATCAGAAAGAAATAGCAGGTGAGTATGGTGGACTTCGGGGGGCCTGCAGGTGAGAGACCCTGGCGCCTCGGGACCTGCACTGTGCAGTTGACTCAGGGTGCCAGAAGAACAAGGAGCTCCTCCCCTCTCTGGGGGGTGGTTGAGAGTGTGGCAGACTTTCAGCGGCCTGAAGGAGAGAGACCCTGGCACATTGGGACCTACACTGTGCGGTTGACTCGGGGTGCCAGGAGAACAAGGAAATCCCCCCCTCTCTGGGGGCAGCTGAGAGTGTGGCAGACTTTCGGCAGCCTGAAGGAGAGAGACCCTGGCGCATCAGGACCTGCAC